>BROF01003034.1:99532-113486 GCA_024346535.1 Eptatretus burgeri | reverse complement strand
ATATATATATATGTATATGTATATGTATATATATGTATATATATATACATATACAGAGACACACAGAGAGAGAAAAAAAAAGAGATTGAGAGCACCCTGGCAAAATTCCATCTCTAACTACTGATGGGAAGGACAATGGCAAACCACCCAGCATAACCCTTGCTCATGAAGCTGCTTCAGTGGCACTGATTCTCTGCGAAGACTATGGTCCATCTTACTATAATTCACCGTCTGTCCATCTGTCTGTTCCCAGGTACCGCAAAAACGGCTGAACCGATCGCAACCATTTTTTCGGTGTGTGATCCTGGGACCCCTTGGAGTAAAATGGGCATAAATATAATAACATGACCCCCTTGATGGTTCCCGTAGGGAGCGGGTGCTTCTCGTTAGATGAATGGAAAAAAAACACTGCACAGAGTGGATACTGACATGTCGTCCAATGAGGGAGTATGTAGTAGATCTAGCTTTTCTTAACTTGAATGGTGACCATAAACGCCTCTGCGACACACCAGCAACTGCTGCAGGGGTCTTACCAACAGGGGTGCTTGCCACACATCCATCCTGTTTCCCTACTCATTACTAGTTAAGAATAATTTTAGGTTGCACCAAGAATGATTAATATTTTGCTGAAAAAACCGTTTTAAAGCAATCACGACTGACTGATGCAGCTGGTACTGTATTAGGCAGTGGGGTTGTTGTTTTTTCCCCCCTCACAGGCTGTAACTTGTCTATCTTGTCCACATTGTGTCCTCCCCAAGCCCTCGTTCTTCCCCACTTCCCTTATTTGTCCAAGACTCCCTCTATTTTTTCTCAGTTTTTTTTCCTTTTGGTATGTGTTTCCCTCTCCTTTCTACTGTTCCTTTAGTTCTCTTACATCCTGATCCGTTATATGTTCTAGCTCCTCCATGAGTCTCGACTTTGTGTCCAAAAATAAAACTGAGCTGGTTTACCCATTTCATCTTTCATGTCTAAGGCTCATCTTGGGGCTTGTACATAAATTGCATGCAAGACAAAGACAGCAGTTGACATTGGTGTATTTTTACATGAAATGCAAGAACAGTTAATGACTGACAAACACATAGAGTATATGCAGGTTTCAGGGATTTGAACTTCAGCTCTCCTTGCATCATGAGCCATTGGTTCAGATGGGAAAACTAGCAAAAGCTAAATATTTTATCAGGTATACTGGCTGTTTCCATATTAAGAAGGGCATTTTTTCGATAAAAAGGTTTAAAATATATAATATATATATATATATATATATATATATATATATATATATATATTGTTGCATAATTAAACAACTAATGCACTCTCTCCTGAAGGCCGAAGTACACTCCTGTATTATGATAAAAACTTGCTGAAACAATACATGTGCATCTTTTTCCAAAAGCCCAAAACTCATGGTCCAATAAGTTAAACTTGGTATTTTTTTCTCCCAACTGACAAACGATGTACGAAGTAAGGACAGAAGGAGAAATATAATCAATTTAAGAACTCTACAAGGCCAACACAAAGAGAGGAAGAGATGTTATCAGTATTACCTCCACCACCGAAGGTCGACGGAGGTTATGTATTCAGCCCTGTCTATTTTTTTTGCTGAGAAGGATATCTCAAAAAGTTATGCACGTATTTGGACGAAATTTGGTGGACCGGTTGGGTGTGTGACAAGGACGAATTGTTTCGATGTTGGTGAAGATCCGGATTCGGATACTAAAATTTGTTAAGGTGATTGTTCACTATTAAGAGAGAGGGCAAAAAAAACGATACATAGCACAACATTTCAAAAAATTGTGGACGGATTATGACAAAACCTGGTGAATGAGTTGGATAGGTGACGAGAACAAGCCGATTGTAGTTTGGATAAGGTCTGGATGCAGATCTGGCTGATCAGGGGGATACAAACTAAAACAGTTCAGCCTTGCGGAGGTGTGCGCTCCTACTGAGTGCCATTCTAGTTGAAGCTGTAACACTGAGCCATAGTTGATCCGATTTGTCACAATGTTTCAGCTCAAAACAACAAACACCAAATCATAATTCCGTTTGCATTGCGATAAATGACCTGGAGAACATTATCAGTGACGAGCATTCGTTACAGACTATTTTCATAAGCTGCTGTTTCTAAAGCAATTGGTCACTATATCTGCAAAGCACAGGATCATCCAAAAATCGAATCGAGCGATATATAAGCGCATGTGCCCTTACCTCATTGTGAGGGGCGAATAAGGGAAAATGAACCTCTATTTGTACCGGTCTGCACGTACAGGTCACCAGATAGCTCAGAGCATTTTATGCAGCATGCACCGCCTCGCCGTCTGCAGTCAAAACAAAGATTGCATTATATCCTTTTTTTTTTGAAAGCACGAGCACAGGATCCTTGTCGCCTGGAACGCAGGAGCCCAAAATGGTCTTGAGAATAATGTAGCAGTCTCTCTATCGTGTTTGCATGTTTGCACTTGTATCCTGGTCAATATTGCACTTTCCTGAGGATTTTGAAACCAAATTTTTCAATTTTGGAGAAAACATTGCCACTGCCATTATATTACATGTGCATGATTCAGTTGTTGTTGTTGGAGACATTGCTATTTGTTACTTCTTCTACGGTACAGTAACGCTTCGATATATGCGGATTCAGAGTTACGTATGTGTTTAACATATTTCACCAAAATTCGACATGTTTGGGAAAAGTTCAGAGTTATGTGGTTCACAAGTATTCGATAAACTGTGCGCGGTTTCGATATTTGCGGCCATTTTCAGGAACACAACCCCCACATATATTGAGACCTTGCTGTATATGATTATAGAGATGTTTATTGAAGATTTGTCTTGAAAGTATGGGTTGGGAGCAGCTGAAGCTGTTTTCTGGTGCAATGAAAATGATTTCACTTGATTGTGCTTCAATGTCAGATTGCTTTGTCGTTAGGATGATGCATTTCGCTTGCTCTTATCACACCGATGTATAGTTTCCATTGGCTTCAAAACCTCCGAGATTCCAACTGTAAGATGTCTTGTTGTGTTTTTATCACAAGGATCCTGGGCTTGTGGAACTTAATACATAAATCGCAAGTACGACATGCAAGTTAGTTGTCAGCGATGCATTTCCATCACACTCTGTGGTTTAATGCTTAAGAGCGTCCACTTTGAGTCCTGGAGCTTGGCTGTTCAAACTCGACCCCGGCTGAGTCATACCTAAGACTATGAAAATGGCACGTGCTGCTTCCTTGCTTAATGCTTAGTATTTAGAAAGGATAGAGCATGATCAAACCACCATCGGTTGGCAATCATTGCATTGTCTGTGATGGGTGTAACGTCGTCCTGCGTTGAAATTTCTTGTGAAGGAAATCTTTTATTACACTCACCAGAGGAGAGGTGTTGCATTCTGGTCTGTTTGTTTGTCTGTCTGTCCACACAATGTGCTAACGAAGGCCACAAATGCCACCTGGTGGAAGCCAGTATTAAACGTTGTCTTTTTCTCAACCGAGTACCTCTCTAAATTAAGTACAATGATGATGCGAGTACATACTATTATCATGTGTGAATCTATATTATAAAAGGACGGCTCCTGTCTGTTTGTTCGTTACTTGCAAAATCGAAGATTTTTTCAAGTATATTGGTTAGTCGATTTTGTTATTCTGTCTGTCTGTTTGTCACCTATAGGTCACAATTGCGAGCATTGCCTGTGCGAGCACTCAATGGTCTTGGCAAGGGGGGTCGTGTGGTTGATGTGTATTTTTAACCAAGCCCATGCCCCCTCCCCTGAGGAGAAGAAAAGTGGGGTGGGGGGGGAACCTACAGAAACTACCAAAAGAAAAGAAGAGCCCCAAAAAGCAAACAACAAAAATATATATATATTTCATTAATTAAAAACATTTTTTGTATTTTCTTCCTTGCATCTTGTGTCGATGGGTTGGTGTGGTGTTCGCGCAGGCATGATTGGCTGAATGGCCTCCACCTGTGTTGGATTTCCTTGTTATTCCTTGTTAATTTCAAACTGATCTTCATGAAGCTTCACTACATAGTAGAGTTTGTTCTAAGGAAGAAACCAATTGTTTTTGAGGTCAAAATGTCAAGAGGCCAAAGTCAACTAAGGTGGGATTTCTAAAATCCCCAATTTTCATCCGATTGACTTGAAATTTGAAGAGGATTTATATTTCGTGTCGCTGAATTCAACTAGCCAGTTATTTTTGAGGTGAACATGGATCAAAAGGTCAACACAGACCGAAGGTCATCAACTAAGGTGGTATTTCTAAAATCCTCAATTTTCATTCGATTGACTTGAAATTTAAAGAGGATTTATATTTCAGATCACTGAATTCAACCACAAATTATTTTTGAGGTCAACATATACAAAAAGGTCAACATAGGTGCAAGGTCATCAACTGAGGTGGTATTTCTAAAATCCTCAATTTTCATCTGATCGACTTGAAATTTATTCCTGGTTTTGGCTTAATGGTTCGGGTGGTGGGCTTGTGTATCTGAGGATCCTGAGTTCAAATCCAACTCACTGTTGAATTAATACCAGGTG
This sequence comes from Eptatretus burgeri, assembly GCA_024346535.1. Classification (NCBI taxonomy): domain Eukaryota; kingdom Metazoa; phylum Chordata; class Myxini; order Myxiniformes; family Myxinidae; genus Eptatretus; species Eptatretus burgeri. The sequence continues at coordinate 108,961 of BROF01003034.1, read as the reverse complement.
GAGTTGACTCTGCTTCTCATCCTTCTGAGGTCGGCAAAATGAGTGCCAGCTTGCTGGTATCCTGTGTTGGAGTGGCGACCTGTCCAGGATGGTGCCCAAAAGCCAAGGATACTGCTTCGGCAGCACCAATGCTCTGCAGAGTATGGTCCCAATGGATGGATGGATGGATGGATTTGAAATTTGAAGAGGATTTATATTTCAGTTCACTGAATTCAACTCTCCAATTATTTTTGAGATCAACATGGACCAAAATGTGGACATAGGCCCAAGGTCAACAACGAAGGTGGTATTTCTAAAATCCTCAGTTTTCATCCGATTGACTTGATATTTGAAGAGGAGTTGCATATTTGGTCATTTAATTCAACCACCAATAATTTTTGAGGTCAAATTTGTTTTATGGATTTTGCAAGTATCGTGCTCTGCACGACATCTTTTTCTTTGTCTGTTTGTTTGTTTGTCGTGTTATAACTTGAGAACGGATTTCAATAAATCAAACTACAGTGGATTTAGGGTACTCCTGGAAAGGTTTGTAACGAGAAAAAAATTAATTTAATTTTTTTTTAATGTGTACATGGGTACACGTGGCGAAACTGCAATTGCCAACTTGCGACGCTGGTTATCCCTGCACTCCCAGGAATCCTTTTTCTTCTTGCCCTATTGATTAGCCATCACAGCAAAGATAGGTATTTCCATCAGCAAAGCGACAGGTTTTATATTCTAGTATATATAAAGGATGAACCAGGTGACCCCCAAAAAATCTGGACCCACCTTTTATCAAATTTATTCTGTCTTAGTAATAACAACCTTTATTTTTATAGTTCCCAGAGGGAGGGATTAAGTATTTAGTCTTGGTGTTTGTGGTGTCCCACTTTTTGGAGAATAATTTTTCCATTATATTAAAATATTATGTAATTATTATAGTCCCGGAGGGACACATTAAATATTTAGTCTTGGTGTTCGTGGTGTCCCACTTTTTGGAGAATAATTAAAGACCTGAGTGCAAGAAGTACTTTAGTCACAAAATAACACTTTTGAGATATTGAGGATCAAAGTTTTCAAAACATGCTGCAGATATTTTTTTCAAAGGTGGCATACTATGGAGCCTGTTGCTGGTTCCAGGGGCTACACAGAACAGACAAACCCTTTTGTGTGGAAAAATAATCCTTTATTATGAAGAAAACGAGAAAATTAGTTTTGGACTTAAGTACTTTTTGTGGCTAAATACCTGGACTTAGGTGCTTTTTGCGACAAAATGTCTGGAATTGAGTACTTTTAACACACAAAGCCCTTTATTGCTCATTTTTGATTGCCAAACAGTCATTTTTACTATGTCTCCTGGGGCTGTACAGTGTACATACATCCAATACATGGTATGGGGAATCTGGGTCAGCACAGCATTGCACTGCACTGCCACATGCACAGTTTTATGAGAGCTCAAAAGCTGATGACGAATGTAGTGCCTTTTTCAGTACCAGCAAAGTATAATGCATAGAAACTGCATACCTGATACTTTGGCATCCTTCATTCTCTTTCTAGCCCAGTCTCCAGGGTTTCTTTTATGTTTTTTGCCCCTATCATGCCTGTTATCAGTGTTATCCTCATTCACACCATGCTGTTCCACCTCCATGGTCGCCATTTTCACAGCTTGTCACATGACACATACTAGCATTTTGATTGGACAGTCATGGACTTTGGAACTTCTTGCTCAAACATTATGGACTTGGGTATTTCTTGCACTACATTTTAGTGAATTCAACAATGACCATATACCAATATACAGGACTTGAGTACTTATTTTCGGAATTTTTTGGTATCAAATGATGCTCTGGCCATTATAGATTATAGTACTGGTGCCAGCTCATTTTTTTTCAAAAATGCGACTTAAGTACTTCTTGCACCCAGGTCTTCAATTTTTCCATCATTTTAAAATACTATTTAATTAATATGGTTCCCAGAGGGAGGCATTGAATATTTAGTCTTGGTGTTCGTGGTGTCCTGCTTTTTGGAGGATAATTTTTCCATTATTTAAAAATGTTATTTAATTATTATGGTTACCAGAGGGAGGCATTTAGTATTTAGTCTTCATGTCCATGGTGTCTCGCTTTTTGAAGAAGTTTTTTCCCATTATTTAAAGAAATTATTTAATGATTCTGGTTCCCAGAGGTGGGCATTAAGTATTTAGTCTTTGTGTTCGTGGTGTCCCACTTTTTGAAGAATTTTTTTCCCATTATTTAAATAAATTATTTAATGATTCTGGTTCCCAGAGGTAGGCTTTAAGTATTTAGTCTTGGTGTTCGTGGTGTCCCACTTTTTGAAGAATTTTTTCCCATTATTTTAAGAAATTATTTAATGATTCTGGTTCCCAGAGGTAGGCATTAAGTATTTAGTCTTGGTGTTCGTGGTGTCCCACTTTTTGAAGAATTTTTTTCCCATTATTTTAAGAAATTGTTTAATGATTCTGGTTCCCAGAGGTTGGCATGAAGTATTTAGTCTTGGTGTTCGTGGTGTCCCACTTTTTGAAGAAATTTTTTCCATTATTTAAATAAATTATTTAATGATTCTGGTTCCCATAGGTCAGCATTAAGTATTTAGTCTTGGCGCTTGTTGTGTCCAACTTTTTGAAGAAATTTTTTCCCATTATTTTAAGAAATTAATGATTCTGGTTCCTAGAGGTGGGCATTAAGTATTTAGTCTTGGTGTTCACGGTGTCCCACTTTTTGAAGATTTTTTTTCCCATTATTTTAAGAAATTATTTGATGATTCTGTTTCCCAGAGGTGGGCATTAAGTATTTAGTCTTGGTGTTCGTGGTGTCCCACTTTTTGAAGAAATTTTTCCCATTATTTAAATAAATTATTTAATGATTCTGGTTCCCAGAGGTAGGCATTAAGTATTTAGTCTTGGCGCTTGTTGTGTCCAACTTTTTGAATAAATTTTTTCCCATTATTTAATTTTTCAATTTATTTTTTTTTCATTTTAAATTTTTTTATTTTTCCCATTGTTTTCATTATGAGGTAAAATTTCAAGTGCTACCAATTGGCTAATATTATGAGTTGGCTCGACCAGCAACCATCAGCAATCTCCAATCGCAGCCCTCTAGTTTTCAGGTGATTGAAGAAAAGTGAACCACAAAACGGACTACAAATGTTGGTGACGATTCTTCCCTCTTTTAAAGATGCCATGAACAATTAGGCAAAATACTTATTCTGTGGAGATTTTTCTTAAAACGGACTCGTACAAGAAGACTGAGTGAAAACGTGGCTTTGGAACTTACACTAACAGCACCCTACAAGTCACGGGTATTTGCCTGGGTTAAAAAGGTCAGAGAAAAAGGCTTTGTCACAAATCTCAACAGTAAAAGTACTGGAGGACCAACACATTTGGGACATCCTCAAGATGTGAGGTCTCTTGAGAACATTAGTCTTGTTCATGATTCAGTGGGCAGAAGCCCTGAGAAATCTCTCAGGCATCAGTCAAGAGCTCGGAATTTCACGGGAATCAATGAGAAGAATTCTCATCCACGATGTGAAACTGTATCCATGCAGAGATCAGACTGAACACTGACTGCAGCCTCTATGCAGAAAAGAGAAAAGTGACAATGTGTCGGTGGCTTTGTAGACAAAGATTGAAGAAAAGCTGAGTGATGGCTGGTTTTCTGATGAGGCCCATTTCCTTCTTTATGGGCATGTCAACTCCAAGAACTGTGCATACTGGAGATCAACACCTCCTCCCCTCCCCCCCCACCACAATCCCCTAATCTCATGCTCGAGTAACCTCTCCACTCGGAAAAATGCACTGCCTTGGTCGCAATCAGAAAACATGGAATCTTCGGCCCTTTCAGGTTTGAGTACGACACAGGCAAGGCATTGACTGTCAACACAAAATGTTACATCCAAGTTCTTGGGGAGTTTTGGTGAGGGGGGGGGGGGTCCAAGGCAGTTACTGGGGGGGTTTCGAGAGAGAAACAGTGGTTTCAATAAGATGGAGCCACTCCCCACAATTCAAATGGTTCACCGAACTGGCTCAACACACACTTTGGTGACAGTCATCAGTCAAAGACTTGCTGTTGAATAGGCCCCACACTCACCAGAACTGTTACTGTCAGATTTTTATCTTTGGGGCCTTCTGAAGGACAATGTCTCTCGAGGCAAGCCACAATCCAATAAAGAACTCAAAGCAACAATTATCGATAAAAAAACATTTGCTTAATTCCTTCAGCGGCATGCATCAGAGTGATCAACCGTCTTGTCCATCGAATCCAAGTGGCACCACGTCAAACATGTGGAGCACTAATTTAAGCACAGTCGGTCATGGCCTATTCAAGGTAATCTGTGCCAAACATTGCACCATTTGAGTGATAAATGAGGATTCTGTATTACATAGTACGGGTTCTGTTTTTTGGGGGGTCACCCTATACTATTGAGAATATGAGTACATCGATAAAGTATGGAATGTGACTACATCGTCGATAGAGTAGGTACGATTGGAACACGAGTACGTCGATAAAATATAAGCATTTGGAACGTGAATCTACAAAAAGAAAACCGAAAAGGACTCTTTGTCTGCTGCATGAACATAGATCAATACAAAATCTACACACCACACAAAACCAGTCCTGGCGAGGGTCCACAACCTTTAATTACTCGTTCTACTTTAAATGTGAATTACAAGGAGATTGGTGGACTAATAAACTTGTAACATACTGGACTTGAACCTGGGTTCTCACTTCTGAGAATCAGAAATTGTGGTTCAAATGACAATGTGAAACAGGATAGCGCAATTCTTTCGCTTGAAATTGTGTGAAAAATCGTTTTTACAAGTAAGCTTGGTGAGAAAAGCTGAGCAAGGATGCCAAGGATACCTCAATGCTGCTTTATTAATTGACTTCGATTTTTTTGGCATGATGTTTAATGTGCCCAATAACATCACTCTATGGAAACTGTGCAGAATCAAACCCGGTTAGAACATCCATGGAAGGTTGTGTGGAATAGACTGAGGGATGGAAGTTGGGAGCAATCTTGCTTCTGAAGTGTCTGATCGTGAATTTGTTCCATTGAGGAATCAAATCCAACTAAAACTGCCCACGGTGTGTGGTGCTAACAGGAGGTACTGCATCTTGGAGCATGCTGTCATTTGGGTGGAGACTTAAAGGGAAACCCAAACGCAATTTATTTTTTTCCCTGAAAACCATTGAATATCATTAATCAGATATAATTTGAAGGGAAAACTTTTTTTTTTGACAATCACAAAAAAAAGTCCTTGAGTGTCGATTTTCGATTTTTGCGAGCGACGTCACACCCAGAACTACACCTTGATCCAAATGGCAGCTTACCTGGAAATACAGTGGATTTCGGGCTCGGATTCCAAAACTGATTCTACCGTCATTGGGAACTCTGAAGGTTCTCAGTCTGTTGAAACTGATCAGTGGGATTTTGAAGAAACTATTGTAGACAAAATTAGTGATGGGAATGCTTTCAGGTGAATGATGGGGCCGTATCGTTTTGAGCCTTATGCGAGTGATTCAGATGAAAATGGCGACAATGGAGGTGTTCATGAAGATGAAAATGCCAGTCGCATGTTCATTACTGATTGGGAGGTTTTGTTTTTGCGTTCAATTGATGGTTTATATGGGATTTTGTATTAATTGATAAATCGTGTGTGTGTGTGTGTGTGTGTGTGTGTGTGTGTGTGTGTGTGTGTGTGTGTGTGTGTGTGTTTGTGTGTGTGTGTGTGTGTGTGTGTGTGTGTGTGTGTGTGTGTGTGTGTGTAACAATCCCTCCCATCCATTGGTTTGACAGCTGCCCTGACTCCAGCCTCAATTGTAACTTCTATGCGGATTTTACAGTGCATGTATGTATGTGTATATATATGTATATATATATATATGTATATATATATATATATGTATATATATATATATATATATATATATATATATATATATATATATATATATATATATATATATATATATATAATCAGGAAGAAGTTAATTGGTTTTGCGTCGTTTATTGTCATATTCTTTCTGGGATTGTGAGATGTACAGGTGACCTGCTTGGTGGGGAGGAGGTTTGAAGGCATGAAGAGCTAAATATTCTACTATTTCAACCAGGTAATGAATAAATATGTAATGACACTGTAACAATTTGCCCTTTAGAACTGGAATAAAGGGGGAGGAGGGGGTTATGTGTGGTTGAAGACTTTGGCTGGTGAGATGGTTTGAAGACAGATTTCAATATTGTGTCAGCCATGTTGGTGCTCACTTTTATATGAAGGCAAAGATACCTTGGGCATCCAGGTCCTTAGTTGGTGATGTATGTACAAGTTCTATTATACAAGATGTATGTATCATGAAGATGGATGTATTTTAGTTGGTGGTGTATGAGGTATATACAAGACAGGCAACCGTGACTGGTGGGGAGGTTGTTTTGAAGGCTTGGAGTGTGGAGTGGGTTTATGCCCTCGGATTGAAGAGGGGGTATGTGCGCACTTGGTTTTTGGAGGTGGACATTGAGGACTTGAGGTTTTGTGGGGAGGGGGAGGGTAGGAGTTGAGGGCTTGAAGTCACATTTTGCTTTCCAACGGTTCTGTGATTTTTTTTTTTCCTGGTGTATTTGCATCGGTCTCCGTCAGCATCTGAAGGTTTCAGATTTCTACATCACCCGGAAGGTACTGAACATTAATATCAGTCAGTGAGGGGTAAGAATGAGAAAAATGTGACATATATATATATATATATATATATATATATATATATATATATATATATATATATATATATATATATATATATATATACAGTATGTATGTATTGACACCTCCCTTGCTCTTCTAGCCAAAGGAGCTGCATAAAGCAACCAAGAAGGCCTACGCAAGGTCAGCGTTTTGCTGTTTCAAATCCTTCCCAGAGTTCCTCCACAACAATAAAGACGTTCGCACATAGTACACACATGAGAATACCAATGCTACACACGTGAATTAAATGAATACAGAATATAATGCTACACAAATACCAAAGATGTGCAGCTGCCAGATCAGTTTCATCACTTATTGACATGTCATCAGTGACAGTGTAGACAGCAATGCATACCAAAGAGGCTTCCAAGCATGTACCATGTGCAAATGTCAAAAGCAGTCAATATATAAACAAGAAGGTAACTCTGTAGAGCGCTTACTTCTGCCACGTAATGCCTGATCCATGAGAACATATTGGGCCCAATACATTTTTGAAATATCATGCGATACAGTAGTATATCGTTTTTGGCCCTATCTCTCAATGGTGAAGAATCACTTAAAAAACTTATATAATCCTCGTATCCAGATCTGGATTCGGATCTTCACCTAAATCAAATCAATTCGTCCTTGCAACACACCCAATCTGTCCACCAAGTTTCGTCAGAATCCATCCACAACATTTTGAGAGATACTATATATAATTTTTAGCCCCATCTCTCAAAGGTGAATAATCACTTTAAAAATTCATCAGATCTGGATCCGGATCCGGATCTCCACCAAAATTTAATCGATCCTTCCTTGTCACACATGCAACGTGTCCACCAAGTTTCGTCTGAATACGTCCACAACGTTTTTGAAATATCCTGTACACAAACAGACAGACACGCAGACAGAAAGGGGTGAAAACATAACCTCCTTCACCTTCGGTGGCAGAGGTGATAACAAAGGAAGACCCCCCAAACAAATCTCTCACCTGTGAATGGAGGGAACAGCCAATCAGCTGTCACCTAATCAACTAAACCCAGGTGGCTTGGATTATATTAACTGGAGGGGGAGCACTCGGTAGAGTGCAAAACCTCCGCCGCCAATACTGCTGTGTCACTTAAGTGAACCTGATATCCTATTCATTGTAGGTCAAAACGGATCAGACTCTACTGAACCACGATTGAATAAACTAAACTAGATTGACGCGCATGTAGAAATGGCAAAAAAGTTGCAAAATTTGTTGTTTTTTTTCTAACAAATTTTTTTGGGGGGGTTGGAAATCACTTAAAACGTGTAGAAATGCAAAAAAAAAAAAAATCAATTATTTTTAAAATAAAATCGAAATTTTTTTGAAAAAAAGTTGCAAAATTTTGTTTTTTTTTTTCTCTAACAAATTTATTTATTTTTGGTTGGAAATCACTTAAAACATGTAGAAATGCACAAACAAAAATTCAAATATTTTTTCAAAATGGCCGCCATAGCGGCCATATTGGACTTTGGACCAAGTCCAAAATCTAATGGCATGATCCTTAGACCATACCTAATCCCCCCACCAAGTTTCGTCAAAATCCGTCCAGGAGTTTTTCCGTAATACTGTTCACAAACAAACAAACAGGGGTGAAAACAGTAACCTCTGTCCATCTTCGATGGCGGAGTTTAATAAATTCAAACCTCCCATGCTCTTCGAGCCGAAGAAACTGCATAAAACGACCAATAAGGCCTTCGCAAAGTAAGTGCGTTGCTGTTTCAAACCCTTTGCAGAGGTCCTCCACAGCTATAAAGATATTCACAAATAGTACACACATGAGAATCCCAATGCTATACACCCCCTCAACTGCCAGACCAGTTTCATCGCTTATTGGCTTATCGGCGACAGCGAAGACAGAAATGCATACCAATGAGGCTCCCAAGCATGTACCATGTCAAAAGCATTCAATATATAAATATATTGCGATGTATTTTGGCATCTTTTTAAGTCTTGGTAGTTCAGAAAACGCTCGAGAATACAAGTTGTCGCTTTTAAATGCTTATGACTTCACTCTTGAGGAGTTTATGAGCATGTCATTGTTTACACATTTGAATGGGTGGCCATTTTTTCCCAGTATCATCACTCTATGTGGAGTACTACCGTGCTCCATGATATTGTATGGAGAGTAAAAGCACACTGAGTCTAAAATAATAAAATTCTTTGTTAAAATCCTGACGTTTCAGAATAATACTATCTTCTGTCCTCAGAGGTAACAATAAGACACCAGACGTGCAGCTACAGAGACATTAGCTGTACTTGTTACGTCTGATGGCTACGTGTCATGATTGGGTTGCGAAGGGGACGAATCGGCATGAGGTTTGGTATAGATGTATGTGAATATATTTTAACAAATAATTTTATTATTTTAGACTCGGTGTGCTTTTACTGGATCAATACATCTCCAGAACTGTATATATATATATATATATATATATATATATATATATATATATATATATATATATATATATATATATATATATATATATATATACTGTTCAAATACAACAATGGAAATACAAAAACACACAAAGTAGCATTTATATTGTGACAAGTACTGGTTTCAGAATAATACTACTTGGTGTTTCCACCAAGTATTAACTCAGGGGGGTGAACACCTGTCCTCAGAGGGGTGGGGTGCATATATACTGTGTATATGTGTGTGTATATATATATATATATA
>BROF01003034.1:55592-86799 GCA_024346535.1 Eptatretus burgeri | reverse complement strand
GAATGACATTTATTCCCTCGAAACAACGGGTTTGGGCCTAACTACACATATACTTACAGAGATATCTCACCTAAGGGACCTGAATGGTGGTTTGCGAATTTCGTCAACCACAACAATATGTATGTATAATATGTCATGTAAAAATATATGTATGTATATAATATGTGTGTAAATCACAATCGTGCATATGTATGCGTGTCATCTCCACTCAAGAGTCACAAAGACTGAACGTACCCTTCCCCATTCATTAGAGCACACCATAGGTCCATTATAGAGCACATCATGACGAGTAGATAGATATATGTGTAAAATATAACATGTCTGCAGGGACCGCTGTTGAACATCTAAAATTGCTTCTTTGTGTGAATTGCACAGCTTTGGTTGATCATCGCCATTATCGTTTTTATGAGAAATGTTTTGAAATCATAACACTGGGCCTAAATCATGGCAGGTATGAGTATATGTGTTGCTTTGTATTTTAATATCATAATGAATTGGGGGAGTTAAAGCTCATGTTGTTGTGATCATCGACTCCTTGGGTCGAAACGCGTCTCCACAATGCACTGGACTTGTGCATTTTATTTCATCATTAAATGCTGAGCTGTTTTCACGTACGGATGTCTGCAAGAACTGATCTTTAACATAAAAATAAAAATAAAAAATCTGACTATTCTAACTTTTCGACTTGACTCAAATTCCGCCTTCAATGAACTTTTTGTGATCATTCTAAGGGAAGATTAAGCTTGTTATCCTGTCTGGACTCGGTTAGATCTGAAAGATCCCATTGCACCATTAGCAAGAATGTACCTATTTGGATGGTTTTGTCACCTTGTTGTCTCCCTCCGGTGAGATGAAGGGTGATGCTGTCTGGAAACTTATCTCTTTTCTGATGACTTTAATCCCATTTATCTCTTTGCTGATGACTCCACTCTTTGCCGTATCATCTCTCATCCCTCTGATCAGCAGGCAGCAACCTCTTCACTCTCTACAGACCTGGATAAAATACGTCGGTGGTCTTTGTCTTCTACTGTCTCCTCTCCAGCCTTGCCCCCCTGCTCTGTCTGTGATTTGTCCCACCCCCCCTCCCATACTTCCTTAGGGCACTCAAGGTCTGCAAAACCCCCTTATGGTGAAATTGCCTAAATCAAGAATCATTGCTCACCTTCACTCTCTCATTCCTCTATTTTCCCACATTTGGAACAAATTCCCACATTCTCTTCAATCTCACTCTTCCCTCTAGGTCTTCCAAACAGCTGTTCACCACCAACTCTTATCTTCCCCAATCAAAAACCTTGATCTTTTCTACCCCTGTTAATCCACACCATAACGACCTTCTTCGAATTCCCTGTTTTCCTTCCTGAAAGTCCCTGTAGTACCATCTTGTTTACCCCATGTACCCCACCCCATCTCTCTCCCTTCCACATCTCTCCGATTGTGTCTGTTCCCCACTATTTTGTGCTTCCCTTTCCTGCCCCTCTTGTCTCCTGCCTTGTTGTATGTTTCTGTGCATTCGCTCTTCCATGAGCCTCGACATGGTATGCAAAAAATAAACAAAACAAATTGTCACTGAAATATTTAAAGTGCTTTTCTCCTTCTCTTGTGGGCCACTGTGGGCACTGCTTCAGTGATGACCTTTAAGTGACCAGATTGCATTTTGACCTAAATAATGAGGAATTTTATTCAACCCTACCCCTACCCCTACCCCTCACCATCCAGGTTTCTGCAGAACTTACACGGTTCACCATCAACCTCCTTCTCGTAAATTTATCTAGGTGTAGGATCACTGCTCACCTCCACTCATTCGTTCCTCTCCCCACCCCCACTCACCTCATCTGTGGAATCAACTTCCACATTCTCTTCAACCTCATTCTTCCCTTCAGGTCTTCAACACAGCTGCTCACTGCCATCTCAGATTGTCTGCAATCCAAAAACCATATTTTATAACCTCATTACCCCCTAACCACTTCCACCACCCACCTTCCCCACCACCCCCCAAGTCCTCATTCCAAAGTTCTATTTTTTTCTTCCTGAGAGTTTCCTTCTGTTCCCAGCTTGTCCAGCCCATTCATCCTTTCTTGCCCCCATTCCTCTCCATCCCCATTGCTTTGTCCAAGTCTTCTCATTTGTCCTTTAACTCCAATGTTAGTGGTGGTGGTCGTCGTATGGCAACTATCATTTCTTGAAGCGCAACTGTGTCGCTGATGCAGTGCCCCTCTACCAGTACACACACTGGAACTGGTACTCATTTCGCCGACTCGGAAGGATGATAGGCTGAGTCAACCCCCTGGTGTATTAATTCAGCGGCCGACGAGGCTTGAACTCAGGACCCGAGGATCCCAAGCCGCCACCCTACCCACTGAGCCAACACCATGCTTGTCCATGTTGGTGTCCCTCCCCCTCTCTGTACTGTTCCTTTTGTCCTGTGTGTCCTGATCCATTCAGTGTTTTGGCTCTTCCATGAGCCTTGACTCCGTATGCAAAAAAAAAAAAAGTTTGAAAAAGAAAGAAGTAAAATGCAGCAGAGTTTAAGTAGATAAATAAAACGATAATGAAGAAGATGGCGTTTTTATATAATGGAAACATCTCACAGTTCGACACAAAAGCTCATGATGGACTACTTGAAGGCAGAATTTTCGTAAATTATGTATTGCTGAAGCGTTTCGCTCTCACCGGCAGCATTACATGCATGATTCATGTCCCAGAGCAGCAATCGCTTTTCCTGTTCAATTCCACCAGGCATTCCTTGCACTGTGGTTTTCATAATGACAATAAATTCTATTTGACAAATCAATTTTCACCCTCACACGATGCACTCAGATTGTTCATCCTTTCCAGAGACGTCCCTTGTGAAAGAGAGCTTTCACCTTCATGTGAACAATTGTTTACACACTACACACACACACACACACACACACACACACACACACACACACACACACACACACACACACACACACACCTTTATTGGTGGCCATTGACTACATTCATTAACTACATCAGGTCATTTACAAATGTGTCGAATGGAGCCAAGCTTGCTTGACTGCTGGTAGATTTTCCTTGTACATCTATCAATATACGATGGATGAAATTATGAAAACTACAAGACAAACTAAATCCTCTTGAAGGCTTGACAGCTCAATGGAGAATCCTCCATACTCCTTTAACCACTTTCCTCCATTATTCTCTTCCACCCCCTCACCCCAGCCCCTTAACCCTCTAGAGCCCACAAAATGTTATGGGTGAACAAAAAAATAACCCCTGGGCCTCTAGAGGGTTAACTCCCATCTCCTCCACCTCTTGACGTCCATTTTTATCTATATTCCATACATACTGCCTTTTGGCACATCGTCGTCCACAAGTTATTTGATGAATTTTTACCTCCACCACCAAAGGTAGACAAAGGTGATGTTTTCGCCCCTGTTTGTCTGTCTGTTTGTTTGTCTGTGATCAGGATATCTCGAAAGGTTATTGACTGATTTGGATGAAACTTGGTGGACAACAGGTTGGGTGTGTGACGAGCATGAATTGATTTGATTTTGGTGAAGATCCAGATCTGATATGTGTATATATATATATATATATATATATATATATATATATATATATATATATATATATATATATATATATATATATATATATATATATACTGCACTGTATATATTTTCATTTTTTTCATCCAGATATGATATGTCTCCACGAGCCCGATGGTTGATGTGCCTTAGCCGGCAGTGCCGGGTCATGTTCTGGTAGCCGGAACCCATCAAGCTACTATTGTACCTGTCAAACATTACAAGCGGTGAACGTGTTTCTTGGTGCGAGAATATTTTGGCTGTACACTAATTTCTGCCAGCCCACTCGCAATATTGTTCAGAGTTAAGTGAAATGACCATAAATCGGTTGATCATAAATGTTATGGTTGATTAGACCATAAATCTTGTCACATGATCCAAATTATAACACGACCGACATTGAATATCGATTTTCTTTTTCGAGTGAACCACATATTTTGCATTAACTAACATTACCCTCCATCAGTGAACAGCAGGTTTCGGAATTATTTTCAGTAAGAACTTGGGAGGTTGTAAAATTTTTGTACTGTTGAACTTATTTAACTGTTTAACAAATGCTGGTCTTGCTGGTGCATTCAATAATGTTCACCCACCCCACATTAAAAAAATCTTAAAACATAATTTTTAAATCCACAAAAACAATCTTCATTTTCAGTTTAGCACCATGGTGATATCCCTGAGCCTGCCACACTTTTCTCATCTTCACTCCTCCCACAATTCTGTGCTCTCCCTTCTGTGGGAGTGGGGGAGAGGTGGGGCAAATATATTTTGTGCTGTGGCTAATAATCCCCCTGTCTGCAGCAGGGGTCAGTCAACCACTTGCACTGTGGCACATGTTCAGGAGAAAATTATAAATCGTCTCCCTCCTCCCACCTCACCGGTCTTTTTTTTTTTTGTGTCCATGACGTGACCCTGGGTACCACCAAGTACCAGCACGTATACAAAATTTGGTGGGGATCGGCCCAACCCTGTTTAATGGCCTCCTCCTGCATCAAATTTCCTTGTTATTCCCTCTAAATGTGTTTTATGTTCTGGTTTGCAGAGAGAATATATTTCATGACAATTTTTCAGAATAATCTGAAATATCTGAAATTGCATTTACGGCTCATTGGAGATGTTTAATGATTGGGGGTACATATCACCAGCTACGTCCCAGTATGGCGGAAGAGCAAATATCACAACCTAGGTGTTTGTGACTCGATTTATGACAGCTCATGGTCAAGCCATTCATCAGAAGTTATTTTGAAAAGATTGTCAAGGTTACATTAACAAAGGAATAAGGTTCTGGTGCTTTCTTCACTGCAGGATAATAGTCATAATTCAATGTTGCATCCAGTGTGTGTTTAATCCGTATAGTGAAACACACTCTTCTCTTTACGTCATTTCCCATCAAGTTGGAGTCAGTATGTTGAACAGCATGTACGCTTTGCCTTTGCCTGTTTGTCACGGACTGTCTGGCCAAGTCTGACATTCGAATGAAGATCTATGATTTCGGCATGGATTTGGACTTTTGTGAGGCTACCGGCAATAAGTCGCTCATTCTCTATCAAAGACATTGTGGGATCTTTGTTTAACATCCACAGTTGATGCAGGCAGATGAGTCCGCAGCTTCATCTCCACGGGAGAGTGCGCTCATTAATGTATGCCTTGCCTGCGTACCACGAGTCTTGTAGTTTAAAATCAGGTCGAGAATGTAACCTAGATTAGTCATATCAAAGGCAAGCACACTCTGTGCCATCTTGATGGACACTGATGTTCCCGTGCAGATGAGGGCAGGAATTTTGAATTTGGCTTCGATAGCTGGACACAATAGTCAATTCGTTTTTGGAAGGCACCGTGGGATCCATTACCCTCCATCAGTGACTGCTAGCAGATGCGATACCAATTTCACGTCCCTCTGAGCGATGGCGTGTTCATTGAATCCTGGAGCCTGTATGTGAAACACGTCAGTACGACAGTTTATAGTTAGGTTGGCAATTAAATTTAGTCTACATTCGACAGCTCAGAGACAAATACACTGCCTCTGATGTATCCTTTCAGCACGTATGCGCTGCACTATGGCAGCTGGGAAGAAAAAGGGTATTAGGTCAGAAATAGAATAAGAACTTGGAAGTAGCTCTCTCAAAAGTAGCTCGTAGTAGTAGTCGGAACCAGACTCGGTGGCGTAACAGAGAGATTGTCCGGTCTGAATCTGGAAGGTCGGTGGTTGAATCCCCAGCTGAGTCATACCAAAGACTTGAAAAATGGTACGTGCTGCTTCCTTGCTTGATGCTCAGCATAAATAACGCTGCGAAGTCAATGACAAACCACCCAGTATAAATCTTGCCAATAAACTGCTTTGGCAGCACTGATGTTCCGTAAAGATTATTGTTTCATCAAATCAAAATGGGAGTAGGAATTACTGAAGTAGGATCTCAGAAGAAGATCTTGGAATTGGTGGTCTTCAAGGACTACAGACAGCTAGGACTCTTCTGCAAATGAGGGAAATGTGGAATGAAGGAATGGAGTTGAGCATGAAGCATAGTTATGTTGGAGGGTAACGAGGTTTGGGTTTCTGGAAGAGCAACCCTGGGGGAATGGAGATGGCAATGGGGTATGGGAGGACGAGTGAAGGGAGACACAAAAGGAAGGTTTTTGAAAACTAAAAATCCATCAACCTCTCTTAGGTGGTTGAGAAGCAGACCCTCGGACTCTGCTTGCTGCAAGATGGCAACATATCCCTCACGTCCCCTTCATGACGGTTTCACTGTATTTCCATTACTTTGACCATGCCTTTTCAGACTTGTAAAACATGATGTGGAATTCATTGGATTTATAAAGACTTTTTTTTTTCATGACATGTAATGAAGACGTTTGAACAGGTGGATTGTTTTCCATTTCAGAATGCTTCGCTTCTCTCGAGGCCAAGTGCTAGGACGAGTGTCATCGGGGCAGATTCCCTTTGTGTTAATTGAAAGAGGTATCTCGGTGTGGCTGAAAGGTAATTACAATGTAAGAATGATTATTTTGAGATCACAAAGTAATTAACATGTTATCACATAATTTATTTTTGTTGTTTTTGGCTTTTTTTTCTGCCATATTTAACCCAGTGATACCGAACACAGGCAGATTGTTTGAACGTCTGATTCTGGCAATACTGTATTTACTGTGAATTTAATTATCTATCTTTGCATTATTTGTTGCCCTTTGTCAGCATTCCTCCGATAGATGACAATTGAGTGCATTTTTGATTATCTGGGAATGCTTCCAAGTACCGAACAGCTTTTATTTATGATCCATTTGGCAAGAGCGAATGCTGATGTACATCACTCGGTCTTGAGGCAACTAAGGGAGACAACTACGGTCAAGATGTATCCATATCCCGTCCCTGAGCTGGGAGAAATGCAAGGCATACAAATGCTGTGGAGTTTGAAAGGTGCATCACCTGCATCAACTGGTGCCAGTTTCTAAGGCAAGAGGGAGTAGGGTGTGAGAATGAAAGTATTTAATTGAGGAATAGTGCACAAAGGTTAGCAATTGGAATGCAATAGAAGAGTTGGGGATAGAGAAGGTGTGAGAGGAGCAATTGCAAATGTTGCAGCCCTATTAGAGGTCAGCAGTATGTATGCATCTCATTGCCCAGCAAAATTGAGCGGCATTGCTGATTGAATTAAGCATGTAGTAGTCGTTTTAATAGATTGGGAGCAGAAGCACAAAGGTCACGCAATGGCGGTGGGGTTGGGGGGTATGCAGCCACCTACATATTGCCCACGCATCAAGATGTCACAGACATGAGGGAATTCACAACTAACGACGGATTCTTTGCTAGTTGAATAAAATTGACACTGAATGACGAGCAAATCAACAAGTCCACATACAAGTGGGTTTCCTGGGACCATGAGAAACAATTTGCCTTCATTTGTTTGCTTAAATAAGATACAAGTTATTTAATGGAGCTCTTAGTTCGTATGGACGCGCACTCACCTTATCGGACTTCGGTGCATCTCATGGACCTGTACATGTTAGTATATTATCTTCTCTTCCTCTGGCTCATACTTTACCCAAGGGAATTGCTTCAACCACAGTGGATTACATTATTGAGATCGTCTCTTCTTCATCGTTTAGCTTCCATTTTTTACTCCGCGAGTGTGAAGCGAAAAGCGGGGTTCGGCAATTGGGTCACTTTTTCTATCCGTCTGTCTCGAAACATCAGTCTATGATCGATGAACAACTTGATTTCAATTGAATATTATATTTTGAACATGAATCAGAAAACAGACCTGTAGTTTAGAACTACTTTGGCTCTGAATTTGGTGCGATCATGCATGTTCAGAGAGAGTGAGATCATTTTTTTCTTACTCTGTCTGCCTCTCTGGCGCTCAAACAAAATTGAAAATTATTCCAAACGGAAAACTTCCAGTTTTTAAGGATGCCATAAAGGACACAAACAACAGGCACAAAGAACTAACTTAACGTGTTAGATAAAGTGTTGTATAAGATGCTGCATTAATGGCGGCGGGAAACTTCCGGAATGTTGTTTTTTTTCTAGGACCATTAAAATGTTCATTTAGTTCAATTGAATTATATGCTTGAACACTGTCGAATATAAACCGCCTTTTTGGCACTTTCAAAAACCTGTCGTTTAGGAGAACTTGGACAAAATATTTCAGCATTTTACATAATATCGACCAATCCCATTTTCTGCTTGCAGATCCCGCCTACATCCTTATTTTCTCAAGACTGCATCGGGTAAGGTGTTCTATGAACTCTAGTTACCTCTGCCACTGAGGGTGGATGGAGGTTATGTTTTCACCCCTGTCTGTCTGTCTGTCTGTCTTGTTTGTGAACAGGATATATCAGGAAGTTGTGGACAGATTCAGACGAAATTTGGTGGACAACTTTGGCAATGTGACATGGATGAAATGCTGAGATTTTGGTGAAGATCTGGATCCGAATCTAGATCCGAGAAGTTTATTAAAGTGATTTGTCACCATTGAGATGGCCCAAAAACGACATATAGCATGAGATCTCGAAAAAGTTGTGAACGGATTCAGCCAAAACTGGGTGGGCCGGTAGGGTGTGTGATAAGGAAAAATTCGTTAGATTTTGGTGAAGATCTGAATCCTGATCCGATAATTTTTTTTAAGTGATTCTTCACCATTGAATGAAAGGGCTAAAATAATATGGAACACAATATCTCAAAATGTTATTGATGGATTGGGACAAAACTTGATAGATGGGTTGGGTGTGTAACAAGGAAGAATTGCTTAGATTTTGGTGATGATCTGAATCCAGATCCAGATCTGAGAATTTCTTTAGTGATTCTTCACCATTGAGTGATCAGGCTAAAATGATACATAGTGTGATATCTCAAAAGGTTAGGGACGGATTCGGCTAAAACTTGTTGGGTGAGTTGGTTAGGTGACAAGAGCATGCCAATTAGATTTTGGTTCAAGTCCAAATCTAGATCCTGCCTCTCAGTGGGATACAAAATGCAAACTAATCAGCTTGGCGAAGGTATGCGCTCCACCGAGTACCCTTCTTTTATTCTTTATTTGTGTGGCTGAGCCTTTTTTGTAGTTTTATGTTGACCCAATCGCAAAAGGAAACAAAGTTGTTTGCTTAGTTGAACAAATTGGGTCACTCATTTTGCCAATCCTCTAATTATCTAATAGATGCTTGGGATAGTGGAACAAGCTCTTCAAGTGAGTTAACAAGCAGGAATCAGATCTTGCAATGGCATCTCACCGGTACACCATTGGGGCATTCTCAAAATATCACAATACCAGTGGTTTTTTTTTGGTTTTGTTTTTTTGGTTTTCAGGAGCTTCCAGTGCCATTGCTTCATTCTCAGAATCTCACAATGTCATTGCCTTGAATCTCAGTTTAGAGAATACACCTCATTAGTACTGTAAATGCGTTTTCATGATTATTGTTGACTAAGAGCTCGGCTTCCAGTCACAGCAACGTTCATTTGGGTGAGGTCTCTTAAAAACTGGAATACACACCACCAAGTCCGTTTTTGCGGCAAGGTTTCACTTGCCCAGTTCAATCAGTTCAGGGGACGCTAACTTACTACAGTTGCCCTTGATTATTTTTTCCCCACGGCTGTCGGGTAACCATGAATGTTGAGCCTGCAATGTGATGCTCAAGATGCAATAGTCTATCGACTCTTATATGAGCTATTATAATTAACTTAAGATGTGACAAATGACCATAAATATGGGCAAGTTCATACAGAAGTTAATTTTTACCAGCATCCTGCTTCTTTATGCCTTCACAGCCCAAGGCGCTGGTGTCATGTTTTCAGGTTGTCCGTCCGGCTGTGCAGTGTGTATATCCATCCATGAGTGCTTAGCAGACTTTCGTTACTGCGATAAATAGTGAACCACTGAAGGGATTTTGACCAAACTATGTACAAGTATATACTATGATGCAAAAATGAACTGATTATATTTTGGGGTCAAAAGGTCTATGGTCATGTGACCTTTAATTGAAAATCTTTGTGACCACAAGAACAATTGTGAACTGGAGAAGGGATTTCAATCAAACTTGGTACAGGTGTGGACTGTAATACAAAGATGAGAAAGATGAACCGATTGAATTTTGGGTTTGAGAGGTCAATGGTCATGTGCCATTTCAAAATCATTTTGCAGATCATAACTCGAGTTCAAAGCATCTCCATCTCTATCTCGATGTCGATCTCTATCTCTATCTCTATCTCTATCTCTATCTATCTCTATCTCTATCTCTATCTCTATCTCTATCTCTATCTCTATCTCTATCTCTATCTCTATCTCTCTCTCTCTCTCTCTCTCTCTCTCTCTCTCTCTCTCTCTCTCTCTCTCTCTCTCTCTCTCTCTCTCTCTCTCTCTCTCTTCCCTTCTCTCATGTGATTTTTAATGTGATCTTTAATTGAGATCAAACTTAACATCAGGTTGACATCTAATACAGGTGGAAGCATATCCATTCACGCATTCACATCAATTTCTAGTTTCAACTGTATTGCTTTTTACTTTTATTTATTCCACATAGGGTCACAAAATCTCTTCTCAGTCGTAACTTATGGCAGAGCTGTCAGAGTTGGACGACACTGGCAGTCCAGCCGACTGTGTCCAAGTTCCAGACATAGGCTGTCCAGGGTCAATGATACAAGCCAAACATTCCATCTGACCATAGGAGGAATCAGTTCCACCATCTGACACCTAATTACTGATATTACAACCAACACCAACCACTTTGGCCTCTATCTTTCTTGAATTTTGGTTGGCATTTCAGTTGCAAATCTTTTGTCACTCAAGACTGTTAACATTAGGTCCAATGCTAAAGCACAAAATTATTTTGTGGCTTTTCATTCCTTTCACTTTCTACAACTGTGGCCTTTTTGTCAAATGTAAACTTGAAGAAACTTTTCATTCTATCCTGTACGTTTTTTGCAGCTTTAACAACAACTCTGAGGCACTCATCTGTGAAATGGCTCATCCTCTTGGGGGAAATTTACCACAACAATGACGTCACAAGACAATCACAAATGGAGATGGTTGATTGGAGAGTTCTGCTCCAATCGGTTCATCTGACCATATGCTTGTTAAAGCGGTCATCTCTGGCTGTTGGAGTCTGCCATTACACTCAAGCCAACTTTTAGGGTCTGCAAGCAGCCATCAAACTTCTCGAATGGTCTCCCCTTTTTACTCTCACCGACAACAATTCATCCTGGGAATTTTTAAAATAGAAACTTGCTCTTTCGTATGCACAGATTTATCCCATCTCATCTTCAGTTGTCCTACCCTTCCTCCCGCCCATGGTACACTGAAGCTTGTGGCGAGGCAATTGTCCTGAATCAACTTGCTTTCGCCTCATGGAAGGCTCATCCTTCTCGGTTCCTTCCACAAATCTCAGAACAAGTGTGTGTTTAACCTGAGGAGTGCCAGGAAACAAAATCTATCTCATCTCTAGTATGAACTATCAAGCCTGTGTCCATCCTCAAAATCTTGATGGCAAATAGTTAAGTCTGTTTCTGGTGTATGTTCCCCCTCCTTCCCTCCCTTACCTAAAGTAGCTGCACAGCTGACACTGCACATGAAAAGGCTGAATACCTAAACTCTATGTTTGCTTCTAAATCTTGTGTCCCAAACCCATCACTTTCTGTACTCACCTTACCCAGTCGCACCCAGCTGTTCCTGGACTCTGTGTCCTTTTCTCCTGATAAGATGGAGAGTTTGCTGTCAAATCTCGACTCATATATTCTGCAACCGGTCCAGATGGCATTAGCCTTCATGTTATAAAAACCAGTGTGACCACTTCTTGGCTTTTTCACAAGATCTTGGCTATTCATTGTTCACCTTGGCGTCTTGGTTTTCTATCGGTTTTCTTGGCGTATCTACTATACTAAAAAAACTGAATATGTTTGTATGTATGTTTGTTCGTCCTTTATAGGCGGCTGAACCGTTGGATGGAATGAGATGAAACTTGGCATGAGTGATCCTTGGGACATGAGAACGGACATGGGGGGGGGGGGTCAAGTTCAAGGTCAAAGGTCACGGAGTCAAGGGGTCAAGGTCACCGGGTAACTTCAATTTCTCTATTTCATCCAATTGAGACGGGACCAACGCCATTCGACAGATAATCAAAATTAAATGACACAGTTGATTGACGACATTCACTTCCGACTTCCGGTTTTCGAGTTATGACGTCATAAATTGACTAAAACGTCAATTTTTCATGTTTGTCCTTTATAGATAGCCAAACCGTTGGATAGAATGAGATGAAACTTGGCATATGTGATCCTTGGGAACGGACATAAGGGGATCAAGGTCAAGGTCAAAGGTCACGGGGTCAAGGTCACCGGATAACGTCAATTTCTCAATTTCATCCGATCGAGACGGGACCAACTCCATTCAACAGATAACTACCCACCCATGGGCGGGTACTTTGCGAGTAGGTTTTCTATTATCATCGCTTTCCCGAAACCTTGTGAATTCTTGGCTTTTTTCATTGGCTCACCTTGGTATTTATGAGAATGAGGAGTGGTCACACTGATAAAAACCTGCTCTGCTGCTCTTGCCCACCCTCTTCCTGTTTTATTCACACTCTCATTTACTGAAGGTAATCTGCCATCTGCTTGTAAATCATCTAACATTACCACTCTGCATAAAAAGGTGCAAAAGCTGATCCCTGCAATGACAGACCAATCAACCTGCTTTCAATCATCAGCAAGATTATGGACATCATCGCTTCCGACAACAAATCCTTCCTTTTCTCCGACCATCCGACCTTCCTCTTCTCCGACTATCCGGCTTGATTTCCGACCATCAATTTGGATTCAGACCAGGTCACTCTACCCTGGAAATGCTGCTTCTGCTTTCCCAACAATGGATGGAGGTCATAAATGCCAAACGCGAGGTAAGGGCCATCTCCCTAGACATAACGTGAGCTTCCGATATGAGACATAACGTCTGGCATCCCACACTGCTCCCAAACTCTCTTCTTATGGTATCCAAGGCAATATCCACTCTTGGCTCATGGACTTCCTCTCCTCTGACAGTCAATGCATGGCTCTTAATGACATTCTCTTATCTCTTCCCATGAAGGGTAGAGTTCCGCAAGGCAGTGTTCTGGGCCCTGTACTTTTTCTCGTTTTCATCAATGATCTCTCCGACTCTCTGGAAAATCATCTTTATCCCTTTGCTGATGACTGCACCCTCTTCCGTAGCATCTGCTATCACTCAGATTGGCAAGCAGCAGCCTCTTCACTCTCTGTAGATCTGGATAAAATCACAAACTGATCCAACACGTGGAACATGTCTTTCAACCCTGACAAATCTCACACTCTCGCGATGTCTCTCCGAAAGAACCATCTCGAACCCCACCCCCTTGGATTCTATTGGCACTGCATATGTATATATATATATATATATATATATATATACATACACACACACACACACACACACACACACACACACACACACACACACACACACACACACACACACAGCCTTTAGAAAGTCGACCACCCATTTCAAAATTTTCACCGTTTGTTGCTTTGTAGCCTGGAGTTAAATTGCATTAAATCAGAATTTTTCCACCTTTATTGATACATCGTAATGCACAACTTCCAAGTGAAAAACAAATTCCACAAAGCTCAGAAAATTAATTTAAAATACAAAGGTAGAATATCTTGGTTGGATAATTGTCCATCCCCCTTATAATATATAGCAATTGCAAGTTAGCTCAGGTGTAACCTGTCACCTTCAAAATCGCAAACCAAGTCAATTGGCCTCCACCTGTGTTAACTTAGAGTGATTCTGATTATTTCAGAATAAAATCAGCTATTCCTGTAGGTTTCCTCTGCTGGGTTGTGTATTTCACAGCAAAGACTCAACCATGAGCACCAAGGAGCTTTCAAAAGACCTCCGGGATAAAGTTGTGGAAAGGCACAAATCAGGGGATGGGTATAAAAATATTTCAAAGGCCTTGAATATCCCTTGGAGCACAGTCAAGACAATCATTGAGAATTGAATGGCGTCTGGTAAAACCAAGACCCTGCCCAGATCAGGCCGTCCCTCCAAACTAGATGACCTAGCAAGGAGGAGACTGATCAAGGCTCAAGGCAAGGAGGAGGCCACCAAGAGGCCAATGGCAACTTTGAAAGAGCTACAGTACATGTAGCTGGTCACTTTATGCATGTGACAACATTATCCCAAGCACTCGACAAGTGTGGCCTGTACCGTGGTGTGGCAAGAAGGAAGCCATTACTCAAAAAGACCACCTTGAGTCCCATTTTAGATATGCAAAAAACCACTCCAGAGATTCTGAAGCCATGTGGCAAAACGTTTTGTGGTCTGACAAATCAAGATGGAATTTTTGGCTGAAATGCAAAACGTTACATGAGCTGCAATCCCAACACAGCACATCACCCAAAGAACAGCACCCTGACTGTGAAGCATGGTGGTGCAGCATCATGCTATGGGGGTGTTTTCACGAGGAAGGACTGGGACACTTGTCAGGATAGAAGGGAAACTGGATGGAGCAAAATACAGAAAAATCCAAGAGGAAAACCTGCTGTCCTCTTCAAGAAAGCTGAAATTGAAACGGAAGTTCACCTTTTAGCATGACAATGACCCGAAGCACACAGCCAAAGCTACACTGGAGTGGTTAAGGAATAAAAATACAACTGCCCTTGAGTGGCCCAGTCAGAGCCCTGACCGAAATCCAATGGAAAATCTGTGGCATGACTTGAAGATTGCTGTCCATGAATGCTCCCCACAAAATTTAACAACTTGAACAGTTTTGTGCAGAAGAATTGGCACATATCGACCAATCAAGATGTGCAAAGTTGGTAGAGACCTATCCCAACAGACTTCAGCGATAATTGCTGTCAAAGGTGCTTCCACCAAGTATTACCTAAGAGGGGTTGACACTTAACCAAGGAAGATATTCTCGTTTTGCATTTTTAATTAATTTTCTGATATTTGTAGAATTTATTTTTCACTTTGTTGTGGGTTACGATGTGCAAATAAAGGTAGAAAGTCTGATTTATTACAATTTAATTCCAGGCTAGAAGGCAACAAAAGGTGAAAAAATTGAAATGGAGTGTAGAGTTTCTAGAGGCACTGTGTGTGTGTGTGTGTATGTATATATATATATATATATATATATATATATATATATATATATATATATATATATATATATATATATATATATATATATATATATATATATATATATATATATATACATACACACACACACATATACATATCTTCAACTAAAGAAGCATGCTGACTCAGACACGACGAAGATGTCATGTACATAGATTACACGCGCACATCATTTCCAAACTAGGAGACATCCGTGTGGTCATCATGTCTTTGCAGACTGAAATGAAAGCCTGCCCTTTTGGGTTCATCATGACAACATACTGCTATTCGTATATTTGTGATCATATTAGGCTCATAAATATAACTGAATAGAACCCCCAAACGTGATGAGGCAGCAGGGCACAGATCGATTCCCATCATAGCAGTTGCTGCATGACCTGGAAGCAACAAGTGTCGCCTACCATGCGAACACATTGTCTCAGCCCTGCTGACCACCAGTCAGGAGGTTTGATCACCAGTCAACACACCAGTCCTGACAGGTCATGCAGCAAGCGCTGTGATGGGACTCAATTTGTGCCCTGCTGCCTTATCAAGTTAGGGGGTTCGATTCAGTTATATTTATATTTTTCTACATCTATATTTATATATATATATATATATATATATATATATATATATATATATATATATATGTATGTATATATGTATATATGTATATGTGTATATGTATATATGTATATATGTATATATGTATATCCATCCATTGGTACCATACTCTGTGCAGAGCGTTGGTGCTGCCTAAGCAGTCTCCTGGGCTATTGGGCACAATCCTGGACAGATCACCACTCCGACACAGGATACCAGCGAGCTGGCACTCATTTTGCCGACCTCGGAAGGATGACAGGCACAGTTAACCCCACCTGGTATTAATTCAACAGCTGAGTGGGATTTGAACTCAGGACCCTGGGATCCCAAGCCCACAACCCTAACCATTAAGCCAACACCAGCACATGTATGTATGTATGTATGTATGTATGTATGTATGTATGTATGTATGTATTATGTATTGTTACGAATTTGGAATTCGATTGCACACAACATACAGGTTCCTTTAATCAGCTATGTCGATAAGTGCTTGTTCCCTAGATAGCTCACCTTTCATTGTTTAAATGTTCAGAAATCGATTAGATGCGCTGCGGATCGATTTAATTGTTAGGGAACGAATAATGGAGACATCCCTCCCCCTCTTCTGCGAAGAGGAAGAAGAATCCTGCCGTCCCGTGACTCATGATGTCAACAACTCCCTCCCACCCGTGGTTGAGCGGGGGGATGGATCACGAGGGCATGAGTCACGTCGGGCGTGGGGGAGGGGGTCGGAGAAGGATAAGAGGAGATCTTTTCTTTGTTGGTGTGGGAAGTTGGGTAGTAAGCTTTTTGCTTCGGCAGAGATTAGTCGTTCAGCAGATCTTCGGGTCCTGTTTGGCTTGGGTTAGGGTTGAGGCCTTCGGAAGCTTTTTGCTTCGGCTGGCTCAGTGAGCTTCGGCTGAGGCCTGGCTTGGGAGGAGGCTTTTTGCTTTGATGGTTCCGTGAGCTTCGGCTTCTGATTGGCTCGGGAGAGCTTTTTGCGTCAAGCTGCCCTGTTTGGAAGAAAGTTAAGCCGGTCGCTCTGCTCGAGCTGCGAGTGGTGGCTTCTTCTTCTTCTTGGTTCGTGGAGCTCTTTGTTCTCCATTTTGGTTCCCGGCTTGGTGCGACTCATCGACCTCTTCTTGGAGGTGGTTCCTCGGGGAAGCGACGCATCGACGGCAAGGATTGGCGCCTCGTCTCACCAGCACGTGTTGAGAAGCGCGGGAGGATTCGCGGGAGCTCGGGAAGGATCGCAGCTCACGGTGATTGGATCCAGCTTGCTCTCGCTGGAGCCCGGGTCCGAACAACTTCAAGACCACACGAGGTGGAGAGGTTTGAGATAGGTTCTGGGTTTCAGCTCACCTGTCCTCCGAGCTGCAGCCCGTTATTAAAGGCCTCCGCCACCATTTCTTGGGTGTGTGTGTGTGCGTACGTGTGTCCGTGGGCCCGTCTAATAAGTAGGAACTGCTGTTAAGTTCAAGTGACTGTACATAATAAGTGGACAGTTGTAGTTCTTTTGTCGTGCTTTTGTTGCTTGTATAATTGCATACATGTTTTGCCTTGTTTAATTGCATACCTGCTTTATTATAATAAATGTCCTTGTGTGAATGTAAACCTGTTCGTTGCGTCCTCTTCCCTCAATTGAGCTGCCATCTTGCACTTGGAATATAGTTGGTTTTTTGATAGCTGGTAAAGTTATCGGGTCCAACGGGACTGCGCGATAATACCCCGCTCGGTTATCCCAAAAGGAAGCGAGCTGCTTAAGCGGCTCGTTTCCAAGCAGTCCCGTTGAGGTACAATCTCTCTGTAACCTACCCGCGCGAATAATTAGGTAAATCGAAGATTTGGCGATCGGACCCTGTAGCACGCGGGTGAAGTGCGGACAAGTTTGTGGTGTGGTTAAAAACACACCCGTGGCTGGTTTCCGGCGTTGATCTGGAAAGCCGCGACTGGATTGTCCGTTCGGTGGACGAAGCGACCGATATTGGTTAGACGCGGTCGTTCGCACGCCGGAAGGGCGGGAAACCGTAACAGTATGTATGTATGTTTGTATGTATATAATAGATATTTATGTATGTATGTATGTATATATATATATATATATATATATATATATATATATATATATTGCTACAGCCACGGGTACTGAGTGTATTATGAGAGGGTTTAATCCCCGTTTGTCCTCGGAAGACCTGGACCTGGGGCCACCGCTCACGATTAACTTCGTGGTAGAACCACGAACGCCAATCAGTTAACCATGAGTTCCAGTGTCCATCATCTAATTTTTCCGTTTAACTCGAGGTCACATGGTTTCCTGAACGGGTTTCGCGCCCTCGGCAAAGCACCAATCTCATCTTGATTAGATCTTCATTAGGGTAGCCGAGCGTTTAACCGCTGGTGCGAGCCAACTATTACAGGTCAATTCATGTGGTAATTACCTCCCAGGCTATCTAGGTTCAGACAATGCTGGATCAATGGAAGGAAAGGCCAAGCATGGAGAGGTTGGAACGTCAACAAAGCAATTTATTATTAAGACAATAAATAAATAAAAATCAATCAAAATAATCGTTATCAAATAAATAATCAATCGAGCACCGAGAGGCAAAGGGACAAAGAGCAGAGGCTTATCTCTTTGCCTTACTTAACAATTAAACATGAGACAAGGGTAGCCAGCAAAGCATTCAGAGGGGAAGAGAAATTCAGTCTCGTTCACCAAATAAAAGTTGTCGTACGTCAAATAAAAACGTTCTGAAATGTGTGAGCGTGCCTTGTCCATTACCAGCGCCCAGCCTTGCCGTGCACCTGCTCGCAAACAGGCTTGAATGCAAATCAACTTCACATCGTCACCCCCAGGAATCAGGGACACCAAGAATCAGGTACGCCAAGAGCAGGTCTTAAGCAGAACGAGCATTAACGGTCCGAGCGTCACCCACCGCCAGAAGCCACCAGGAGCCACAACCGACGGACAGCTGTTTGGAGCTGTGAGACACTGTGAAGTGCTGAGGTGCTGTGAGGGGGTGTGAGGAACTATGAGGCACTATGAGAAGTTGTAAGGCGCTGAGGTGCTGTGAGGAACTGTGAGGCACTGTAAAGCACTGTGAGAAGCTGTAAGGCGCTGAGGCTGTCACCAACTCACTGGAGCCGACTGACTGGAACTGACTGAAATACTCTCAAAACTGTCAGAACCGCAACCAGCTATCACCAACTGACTGGTGGTCGACTGACTATAAAAGCCGTCTGACTCGCAAAACTGACCGTTGCCGACTTACTCCTAAAGCTGTCTGACTGACGCCGATTGACTGGTTGTCAACTGACTGGAAAAGCCATCTGACTGATGCCAACTGACTCTCAAAGCCATCGCCACCTGACTCTCAAACTAACTGGTCCGACTGACTCCTAAAGCCGTCTGACTGATGCCGACTGATTGGTTGTTGACTGGCTGGAAAAGCCGTCTGACTGACGCTGACTCACTGATGCCAAATGACTCTCAAAGCCGTTGCCACCTGCTGGTCAAGAACGGACCTCTTGTCCTCTTTTTATAGGCGGCCCATCTGGGCGGGCACAGACTCCAGCCAAATCCACCCCGCCCCATTTGCGAATCGTTACCCATGACAACCCGCTATTCCGTGACCATTCTTGGCCTACGACGCCATGCCTGTGGTGCTGGACGAAAGGCAGAAAGCAGCTATTTGTCAGAATTACCGAGCGAAAACATGAAGCACTCATAAATCGTCAACAACAATTATCACCTCAATGTTCAGCCCGATATGAAAAAGAGCCAGTTCACATCTATAGAGCTGCTGAACGGGATGTCAAACATCGATGGAAAAAGGCGGGTGTCAGCGTCGGTGAAAGAAGCAGGTGTCAACATCGATGGAAAAAGGTGGATGTCGGCGTCGGTGAAAGAAGCGGGTGTCAATGTCGATGGAAAAAGGTGGGTGTCAAGCCTCCATTGAGCTAACGGCTATCTCAAGTCATAAAGAGAAAAAGAAGCTTTCCATAACAGAGGGAATCTTTTCTTTCTCCTTCTCAATGCATCACACTTAGAATCCCACCAGACATGGGGATGGGTCTATCCTGGACATGCATTTAGGGAAATAACTATGTGAGGACCTGGATGTTTGTATGCATTCGTTGGATCGGATTCTGAAATTCATAACAATATATATATATATATATATATATATATATATATATATATATATATATATATATATATATATATATTGTTACGGAAATGGCCCTTAATGAGACGACTAAGTATAGGATTAGCTCAGATCCCCCATTAAATGCCTGTTTAGATAGGTTGTTTGGTATAAGGGACGATATGAGTGTGTCGGGAGGTGGAGAAGACTGTGTTTTTCTGTTCATACGGTGGTGGAACGAGAGATGATGCTTTTTTCCTCTCCTGTAAGAGAGGAAGGGGTGTGGCCTGGAGAGAGAGGTGTGGCCTGGACAGGAAGTGACGTGAGGGGCGGGGCCTTTGGTCACCGAGTCGCCTGGAGAGGGGGTTGGTAAAAAGGAAACGAGAGAAAAAGGAGTTCTCAGTTGGAAAAGAGAGCCGAACAAAAGGAAAGAAGGGAAGCATCAAGTCAGTTTTTGGCGGTTTTGAAGACTGCAGGCTGTTGAGAGGAGTGCTCGTGTCTCGAAGCGAGCAAACAAAGGAGTGCTGTGTGTGTGAGGAACGGCTGGGTTCTCGAGGCGTGCTCGGAGTCGCTTCGAGGCGAGCGAACGAAGGAGGCACCGTGTTGGATCTGCTGGGTGAGACGCTAACCCGACCTGCACTTCGGTGATTCGACCGAGAGAGGCACTGAGGGGACGAAGCGGGAGTCAGGCATCGAGGCGGGAAGGCCGGAGAGGAGACGCCAGACCTTCAGACGGTCCTTGCTCACCAACGGCGCGTCACGTTTGCCGATCCGCCCGTGGAACTGGGACCTCAACTTGTGCCTTGTATGGAGAACAGGCCAGGCCAGGATTTGTGTGCTGGACAGTGAGAGAGATCAGCTGAGGCCCATCTTCGACCCTACGCGAGATCAGAGCGCGCGGAGACCGCGCACGCGGTGACTAAAGGAGGAAGAATACCGCGCCGCCATCTTGCCGCGCAGCACGTTCGAGCGGGAGTTTGAACCCGTGGACACCACCGCTTGTTACGAGCGACATTCGTGCTTTTGGACATGGTCCTCTCGTCCATGAGCCTCACCAAGTACTCTGTGTGCATGCATGCTGTTTGTTTGAACATGTTGTATAAGGCATATTTCGTAGAATCCCCTCGAAACCTTTAGCCGTGGTCCCCGAGTTAAGAACGGGTGGATAGTATTACCATTGTCGTGTTTATTGCTTGTGTTGTGATCCCTGATGTCCCCAATAAATCTGGTTAATTCGTATGCAGTTGCCTCTATGGATTAATGCATGTCGCGTCGAGACCAAAAATGGTTACAGACTGGTAGACTCCGCTCGGTCACTGACAAGTCCAGTCTGTAACTTGGGGTTTTATCTCCCCAACTGGTAAGGTACAAGGATTACGTTGGTATCGCGATTGAAGACGCGTGACCCGAGGCCTGTGCCGAGCCGGCCGGCGTTATAGACTCCCGGAGATGGCGGTGGCGAGGCAGGCACCTAGGACCGGGTCCGATTCCCGCCACCCCGGATCCGCAACAATATATATATATATATATATATATATATATATATATATATATATATATATATATATATATATATATATATATATATATATAATTATGACATAACTTGATGCTGAAAAGCATAATTGCTCCCTATTGTTTGGAAATTAAAAATCTTCAATACTGTGAAGCTTTGTGATGGAGCTTTCCATCAGGGACGAGGGACTGTTTCCATGTACCTTGACATGTGACTGGATATGGAACTCATTGCTTGTATGTAGATTTGATATTCTCTGGTTAGGACCAGGGCAAGTCATCCCAGAATAATTTTTCATTGACCAATGATGTTTTTCAGAGAACAGGCATAACTTGTTGGAATGTTATATTTGTATGAAAATTTATCACTTTAACCTCTTCCATTTTTTTCTTCCACCATCTTTGAGCCATCATTAGAAATAGCATTTCTCATGATTTTTTTTTTATTCTCATTTTGTGGCTTTTTTGTGACTTCGTGTTTTGCCACCCTGGGTATCTCTTAATATTATGACCTGAAAAGTAATGAAGACAAGAGCAAAGTCGATGGCGTGCCATCGCAAATCCCACACTTCCACCGAAAGCAAAGTTGAAAGATGGCAAAAAGTAGCACCAGCAATTACCCAATATCAGATTTTTAGTTAAATTTTTTTCACATTGTGACCCTAACTCCCCAACCCTGGGGCATG
This sequence comes from Eptatretus burgeri, assembly GCA_024346535.1. Classification (NCBI taxonomy): domain Eukaryota; kingdom Metazoa; phylum Chordata; class Myxini; order Myxiniformes; family Myxinidae; genus Eptatretus; species Eptatretus burgeri. The sequence continues at coordinate 64,672 of BROF01003034.1, read as the reverse complement.
AATCGAGGGGGTCAAATCCAAAAATAATTACATGCTTCACGCGTCCCCAATGTTGATTGCATATACTGTACAAAGTTTCATTAAAAAAGTGCCCATAGTTGCCTTTTTCGCTATTTGACCTTTTGACCTCGCCCCAGGGGGTAGGGCTACAAATGATACTGCTTTGACATCTTCGTACCATTTGGTGATCACAACGAAGTTTGGTGAATTTCTCACCAACCGTTTAGGAGATAGCTTGACAGACAGACAGACAGACAGACAGACAGACAGACAGACAGACAGACAGAGTGAATTACAATATCCCCCTGTTTGTGTTTTTCCCCAAAAGCGTGGGTTAATAATAAATGCATAGTTTACAGTCTCGTGTATTTTTTGAAACAAGTGACCTCTTCCATAATTAATATATTTTTTATCAAGTTGTGCAAGGCACACGAAATAGATACATAAGATGGTATTGTTGAAGAAAGATAAAAGTCCAAACCAAGAGAGAAAGAAAAATTAATGACATTTAAATAATCTCATCTGTTTTAATAAATCAATTGTCTTCAAAATAATAAAATGGTCTGACATTCCATGGAAATAATGATATTCACTGCACTATAAATATTCATTTCCTGTATAATAGTTATTCCCAAGAGCTCACCATTTGATTGAGTGGTTGAAGACTTCTTTTTTAATTCTCTTCCTTTTTGCCACTGACTGCTGCGGGATCGCTTTCTATGGCCTGTCACTCTTGCCGACCTGCGCTTGGCAAGCATGATGAGCATGATGGTAAAGAAAACCCTTGAGATGAGTTGAGGAACGCCTTTGTCCTGTAGGGCCCTGAAATAGGCCGGCTTACAGTTTTTTTTTTTATTAGTCATTTTCGGGTTTATAAAAGTGTGGGAAGTGTCTCTACAAACATGTTTCTTGAGTAAATGCCCAAGGACCTTTTTGAAGGAATGCAATTTGCAAAAATGGTGATCCAATTAAGTTCGCTGCCATACTGCAATTGGAATCTGTTCCAATCCTTCAGTAATCAGATGGTGGTGGTGGTTGTATGGCAGCTTAGCTGCTGGGGTAGCTATCATTTCTTGAAACGCGACTGTGTCGCTTATGCAGTGCCCCTCTACCAGTACACACACTGGAACTGGTACTCATTTCGCCGACCTCGGAAGGATGACAGGCTGAGTCAACCCCCTGGTGTATTAATTCAGTGGCTGACAGGCCTTGAACTCAGAACCCTAGGATCTCAAGCCACCACCCTAACTACTGAGCCAACACCAGGCTTCAGTACTCAGGTGTTGGTAATTGTATGAAGGCGAGTGCTGACACTGATACTGCCTGTGTCTGCGACATCTTGGCGAGACCACGTCTCTCTCAACTCTATCTACCAATTAAAAATTAAATAAACTATCCAGTTAGTTATGATTATAAAGTGCAGATCTAAGTTGGAAGAAATGTGCAAAAAACAAGTACACAATTTATTCAGATCAATAGTCTTACAATGTTCAGACAGACATACAAACTCAGTGAAAGTAAATAGATTAGAGTTCTAAATCGAGGCCCACATGAGATGGCAGTAAACTTCACTGTGACAAGCTGAAAGGAAGAATGAGTTCAGACACTTTGAAAACAATTGCACAGTAGAGTGAAAAGCAGGACGAGCAATGTGAAATTTGTGACGAGGTTGAAGAATAGGAGTACACTGATCTAATGGTAAAAGTTTCACTGAAGAGTGGAGTTATACAGGTAAGGGAAACCATGATTGTGGAATATTGGGGGTTGACAATGATGAGTTAGTGGATGAATAAAAGATGTGTTGTAATATTGAAAAGGTCTTCGACCAGCTGAGATGGCCCTGTCCCCCGGATTCTTCGTGGCTTTGAAGTCCAAACATAGTTTATATTTTGTATAAGACGATGTGTTGTACAGGGTGTGCTGTAAAGTCAGGCACTTTCGGACTTAATACGTTATTTAATTTTATGATTTCGCCTTTTAGAAAGTTGGAAGGGATTGGACATGTTCATGTTTATTTTCCATAACATCATTCAGAGGAAGTGATGGAGGATGCTTCACTATTGGCAATGCCCACTGCTTCAGCAAGGTCAGAATTTTGCAATTTATCGTGCTTTGCTTCATAGTGTACTTGGCCCTTGTACTTTCTTAATGCATCACATACAAACAAAATTGTGCTCCGGGCCTCTCTTTATAACCTCTAAATGTTTGTGGGTACAAAAATATGAACATTTCCCAGGATAGGATGTCATAACTGTACCTGTCTTTGGAGGCCACCTTGTAAATGGAGTTCGCCCAAGAGAGGTCATGAGGTTTGACTCGACTGTGGGGTTGAGGCAATGTCATGGCTAATAGACCCAGCAGTTCAAGGTAATTAATATTTTTCATTCGTTTACTGAAGTGAAGAGTCGGATTGGAAGGTTGTCCTTCTGGAGCCATCGTTAAGTTGTCAGAGAAGATTTTGATGTTCTGTTGGTTAGCTGTGGGGTCACTAATTTGTTTTGGGGATGAGAAACGCTGGTGAAGTATTTAATGAATTTGCCAACAAAACTATAAAAGTGGGTTTTCTATGAAATCAAAATGATAAAAAAATAGAGATTTCCAGATATGAAGCGAGCAATTTGTCGTTGACATGAGCAAGCAAGTGTTTGGCATTCAGGTGTGGTGCATAACAAAATAAAATAAAAAGTTTTCCAGGAAATTAATGGTGTTGAATTCAAAACCTGGCCTTGAATCACTCACAAGGAAATATAATATGAATAAGTCACAGGGAAAGGAAATAGAATGTGTCATAAAAACAAACCACCTTAAGGAATGTTTATGCACGCAAAGGAAAAACCTGAGTCGTAGACAGGTGAAACGGGCAGAGATTGACGAGCAAAACAGGGTGGCTACTAATATAAAAGGCTTGAGATAGTATCGACAGAGGCATGATCTTTATTTGCTTTTTGGTAATCAGGAACTTAATCTCTTCTTCTGAGATGAGAATAGGTATATCCAGAGTTTGGTGACCAAGATGAAATCCAATGTGATGGTCAGTGATCAGATCTTACATAATCAGACCATAAGAGAGAAGAATTTTTTTAATGTCTTCTTTCTTATGATTGTTAGCAGGCTGACTGCTCTGTGGATGAGTGCATCGGACTTTGTGTCCTTCTGGATATCTTTACAGAGCAGTATTTCTTGTAAACCACTTTATCATGCATCACATGTTATTATTACCTCTGCCACCAGAGGTGGACAGAGGTTAGGTTTTCATAGCTGTGTGTCTGTCTGTGAGCAGGCAATCTCAAAATATTATCGACGGATTTGGACGAAATGTGTCGGATAGGTTGGGTGTGTGATATGGATGAATTGATTCGATATTTGTGAAGATCTGGATCTGGATCCGAATACGAGTTTTTTTTTTTTTAAGTTAAAGTGATTCTTCACCATTGAGAGATCGGGCCAAAAACGATATGTAGCACAACGTCTCAAAATATTTTTGACGGATTCGGACGAAACTTGGTTGACAGGTTGGGTGTGTGACAAGGACTAATTGATTCGATTTTGGTGAAGATTCTGATCTGGATATGGATACTAGAATTTCCGAACTGATCCTTCACCATTGAGAGATAGGGCTTGAACGATATTTGGCATGATATCTCAAAAAGTTGAAGATGGATTATGACAAAACAAGATGGATAAGTTGGGTGGGTGACAAGAACAAGCCGATTAGATTCTGGTTGAGGTGCGGATGCAGATCTGGCCTATCAGTGGGATGCAAAATGTAAACTGTTCAGCCTAGTGGAGGTATGCGCACTACCGAATGCCGTTCTAGTTTTCTACGTTATGGCTGAAAATCCTTAATTTACTACTTCAATTTCAGGTAAACCAGGTATTTGAGTTGAATTTTTGGATGTGTTTAGATACTTTCAATGTTTAAGTCTATATAATTTACGGTGTTCAATACAAAATCTCATTGGCTTTTCTATCAGAAGGATGTAGTATTCCTGATGCAGTCTAGATAAGAGCAATAGAAAAGCATTTAGCATAGAGTGAGTTTATTAGTTTCAGGGTACAAGGGTTTATTGATGAGGAAATTGGGATTTTTATCTTTGAGAAAAGAAAATAACTTAGAGATATAAAAGAGTAAATTATGGAGAAATTAGAGACCCACTACTTTGAATGTAATAATTCAAGCATGGCCTGAACTCAAGTAGATCATCACCAATTTGAATACTCTTACAAGCTCGTGAGGGCTTAAGTATTCTGTATATGATTTAATAGTTTGGTGTGTGTCCCAATATAATTTACTTCATGAGTTTGCTCTCTCTATCGAGTGCAGCCTGTAGCTGGTTGCATCATTGGTTGGGACATGGCTATGCCGCTGATGCAGTGTCCCCTTTACCAGTGCACTGGTGCTCATTTTGCCGACCTCGGAAGGATGACAGGCTGAGTCAACCTGCTAGTGTATTTTTAATTCAGCGGCCAACGGGTCTTTAACTCAGGATCTTAGGATCCCAAGCCACCACCCTAACCACTAAGCCAACACCAGGCTTATGAGTTTGCTGTATGAGATGCATGCTTTGATCTTGTCTGCATTGTCTTTTGTCTGGAACTTTCCATGTAGAAACGAAACTAGTAGTTAGCTTTTGTTATACCGAGTGGGATTTTTTATTTTTTTTTAGCTTTTTAATTTTATTTTAATTTTTTAGCTGGTAGCCTCGACAGCGCATACAAAAAAAAAATTCCTCCAGTGGTTCAAAGTCATTTGACTAGTTTTTGCCACTGTATGTTTAAACTGCAAGACACCTGCAACAGCACAACGATTACATCCCCACCTTGGAAATTAGCATTACAAACAAAGATAAACCACATTTAAATTATTTCCTTTCCAAGGATGCCCTATTTTCCACCCTTGAAGAGCGGCCTCACTTCTGATTCTCAAAGGATGTTCTTGCCAGATAGTGCCTCCTCCTGAATGTTCTATGACAGTTGAGAGTTGATGGGTGGGGGAAAAGATGATGTCATAATTTTGTGTTTGTGTGTGCTAGAAACAAAGCATGTGGGGATCACACCATCTGGCCAGGTGGTAATTTCTGATTGGCTGACTTTCCTGGAAAAGTAAAGCTCCATGAGCACGCTGGAGTCCACCAGAAGGGAATACAGAGCTATGAGGCACTGTAGCGTGGAGCACTCAAGTGCAGAGCAATGGCGTAGAGCAACAGTATGGGACATCAAAGCTGGAGTTGGGTGTGATTGACTGAGTGGATGAGTGACATGGCTACAACAGAATCTTTTGTCGATCACTCAGGGCTGGAGCTGTTCCTGGATGGTGTTGTTGGGACAACACTTGGGCCACAAGTTGGACCTCATTTGGAGTGTTTATCATATGTCTTCTCAAGATTGCAGCAGAAAGGTGTCCCACATGACATGGCAAGGAGCGAGATTGTGCCTACATTTTTTTTTCTGAGAATCTGTAAGCCATATCATTTATTTTCCCTCCTGTCAGTGCAGTCGACGTACAGTAGACTCGATGGTATAATGGTTAGAGTGTCCGCTCCGAGTCTGTGAGGTTGGCGGTTCAAACCCCGGCTGAATCACACCAAATAACTAAAAAAATGTTTTTTTAAAAATGGCACATGCTGCTTCCTTGCTTGATGTTCAGCATTTAAAAGGAAAGAGAATGGACAATCCCCATCAGCTGGCATCCATGGGGAAGTGGAAATTCCTCCTGAGAAAATGCCCCACTGGGTGCGGTGAGAAAAAAGTATCACCATTGTTGTGACGTTGCTGGTACCCAGAGTATCCCGGGAAGTGGTGCCACTTCCCTCAAGGTGCGTGTGTGCATGTGCGCGCATGTGTGTGCATGTTCGTGGCAGCTCCATTATGAGCCTTAGCCCTTGTATATATAAAAAAGTACATCCATTTCAAAACCTCCAAGAGCACCAGCTATGCTCCAAGTGGAAGAAGGAATTAAATATATAATGCCATTGAGCCTCATGGAAGAGTACAATCACAGGGTGCAATGGATCAGACAAAATTGGGCAAAAGGAAAACAGTGGGATGACAAGAAATGGATGCACTTCAGCAAAAGGAGGGAAATGGAAGAAAAGGGTCAGAACACATGGTATCAGCGAGGTGTAGTAAAGCTCAATAGTGGATATGGGAGATATGAGGTGGTTGTGCACAACGTACTTAAAAAATAAACAAAAAAACAATAACACCTCAAGGGAATGGTCGAGCCAAAAACCGAGGGGCCCCCTCGGTTAAAAAGCAAAGAATGAATATGGGAAATTGGAGTAATTACACGAGATCCAAATTATTAATTTGTGACTTGAATTGTTGCAAGTTCATTGGTCGGGAACATGCTGCTTGGGGAAGCTGTTCCAAAGTAATTGGTGCAGAGGGAAGGGAGGATAACAGAAAAATGGTGACGAGTAGAAGCTAAATGGTTGTTATGAAGAGTAAAGAGGAGGAGATACAGAAACAGAGTTTAACAGAACACTTACTGGTATTAGTGGTAAAAGAGGCACAGGTACTGACGGCCATTTTAGTTGGATATAAATATGGGCTTGCCCTTTAACTCCATGCAGCAAAATTACTAAAACAACAGGGGTTGTGCCATGTTATGTCTTTTTTACTTGTTTGTTACCAGACCTTCAAGTTCAGATATACTGGTTTGTCTATGAGACTCAAGTCAGGTCAGGTATGGGAGCATGCGCCAGAGCAGCGCGTTGCTGCGTCCACTTTCCGCCTGAACTCCAGGGGCCACCGTCTGGCCATCCCCCAGGCAGATGCCTGGCCCATCCCCATCTCCTTGAGATGCTGATCAACCTACTGCAACCACGAGGAACGTGGTCGGCCCATTGGCCTCCTCCACTCATGAGACAATCTTGTGAGCAGGATCAGCATCGGGAAAATGAGCCACATGTCCATACAGCCGCAGCTGAGGCTCACGGACTATGCAGGTAACAAATCTCATTTGAGTCTCTCTCAGCAACCGTTCATTGGACACAAAGTCCAACCAGCGATAGCCAAGCATTCTACGAAGAGACCTGGTACCAAAGGAATTGAGTCTCCATCTCAGATCGTTGGTCAGAGTCCTCTTCTCACATCCATAGAGCAAGACTGGAAGCACCAAGGACCTGAAGACTCGGACTTTCGTCCTCCCGCACAGGTACCGACAGCGCCACACCCCATGATCCAGTGAATCCATGACTCCCCAGGCCCGACGCAGACATCTATTGACCTCTGACTCACAGCCAGCAGAGACATGAATATCACTGCCAAGGCAAGTGAATCTCTCCCCAACCTCAACATCCTCACCACAAACAGGCACAGACAGGACAGCAGCATCCAAGATGTCACCGAAAGCCTGGATCTTAGTTTTGACCCAAGAAACCCGTAATCCCAACGGCTCCGACTCCTCATTCAGCACCACGAGGGCCCCCAAGAGGATATCTAAAGTCTCCGCAAAGATGACTGCATCATCTGTGAAATCAAGGTCCGAGATCTTGACATTCCCAAACGATGCACCGCAACTTGATCTCTCCGACATCCTCCCTAAACTCCAGTCAATACAAGTGCTGAAAAATGGGGGGGCAAGTACACATCCCTGACGAACTCCAGTAACAACTGGAAATAAGTCAGGGATGGTACCACCACATCTCACAGCACTCTCAGTACCAGAGTCGAGTTCAGACATCAGATTGATCAGTTTTGGTGGCACCCCACGAAGACCAAGAATCCTACAGAGGGTATCCTCAAAGGACCTCTCAAAGCACCCAGACCCCCAAATCCCCAAATCTCCACTCAGCTTGTTGGTAAACTCCTCAGCTACCCTCTCATCGTTGAGCTTGCCAAAATCCAGCCTTGGCTGCGATGGTACCATTCTCCGAGATTTATGGTTCAACTTCAGAGTTGCTACAACAAGCTGGTGGTCAGTATTGAGAAACTGAGCACTCCAGTGGACCCTGCAGTTCTGGATCGTCCTCCAGCGACCATCAACCACGACATGGTCAATGTCTTTTGCCACACCGCCAGCGTTGGAATACCAAGTCCAGCGATGAGCTTGTGGGCGCTGAAACCATGAACCAGCCACCCTAAGTCCATGACTTCTTGCAAAGTCAAGGAACTTAGTGCTATTCTGGTTCATAGTTCCTGACCTATGGGGACCAACACATGTCTCATAACCATCCCTATCAGTTCTAGTCGATGCATTGAAATCCCCAAAGACTAGAAGTGTATCTCGTCTGGGACACTGATCAACCACAGACTCGAGCGTGGCGTAGAATGCGTCCTTCATGGTGAGATCACTCGCCTCAGTCGGAGCAGATACAGAGACCAGGCAAATGACACCAAAGCAGTGACGAATCCTTCGTCTCATAATACGCTCTTTGACCGGTGTTACCTCAATTATCATTGGAGTCAGCTTATTGAACACAGCTACAGCAACTCTTTGGGCATCGTAACCATCAGAGCGACCAGACTAATAGTTGGTGTAACCACCCGCCATGATCTCGTCGCAATCCGGTCTCCAAAGCTCAGAGAGAGCTGCAATACCGATGTCCAAACGCTTGAGCTCAGATGATAACAGAGACAGGTGATCATCCTCTCTTCAGGATAGGACATTCCATGCACGCACCCGAAGGGACCGCCTCAGGTTAACCCAAGGAGACCACCGCCTGGTGGACGACACCTCAGCACCACTCCGACACACTCTCCCACGATCTGATCCATGGATGTTACCCATGGTTTCTCTCCTTTCATCAAATATTGGGGGTCCCGAAGGCTTTGCTCCAATCCTGTCATCCGGTGAGCTGCCCTGCGAAGGGAAGCTGCACAGGAGGTACTCCCACAGAGTGGGTTTTCAGATTTCTTTGCGTTTTTGTGTTTTGCGGAATGAAGGGTTCTACGGTGGCCGGAGTGCAAATCCTGCCACCAACCTCCTAATAAGAAGTAACCCAACTACAGGAGGACGTCCGCAGACACAGTTGGGCACTAGATATGGATGGCCGTTGGCTCACAAGGAGCTCCTCCACCCTTTGACAGGTTTTGTTTTTAATCCTGCTGGGTGTCCATATCCAAACACCTTCCTC
>BROF01003034.1:23251-51488 GCA_024346535.1 Eptatretus burgeri | reverse complement strand
CCCGTTCCCACCCCATTCCAGGCAGTGCCAGCGAGGCCCGCGGAGTCGGGGCGCCGCCGCCATCTTGCGGCTCATCACCAGACGGGTAGGCTCGACGCGGTCTCGGCCCCAGGCCCGTCTGCCCCCTTCATCGTTGAGGGTGGCCCCTTTCTTTTTCTTTTGCTTTGAGTATATGTGTTGTCGGCGCCGTCTGTGAAGTAAAACTGTATGTGTTGCCGTGTGCTCGGTAGTCGGTAGTAGATCTGCATTGTCTCTTTTGTTGCATTTGCTTTTTGTGCAGAATTATAGTGTTACTTTTACATTTGCTTTTTGTGCAGAATTGTAGTGTTACTTTTACATTTGCTTTTGGTGCATAATTGTATATGTGTGCTTTCCGTTTGCCGCGGAATAAATGTGCTTTATGTTGAACTGTTTTTACCGTTTCGCTTCGTCTTTTCTTTAATTGAATCTCCATCTTACTTCACGTAAAGGGTTGGTCGTGGGCTAAAAACGCCCGATAATTAATCGAACCGTCGAGCTTGACGATAACACCGCTCAGTTATCCCGATAGTACGGAACGGGTCGCTTAAAGTGGCCCGTGTCCGAAGTCGACCTGCGGCGAGGTGCGATCGCCCGGTCTACCCTCCGTGTGGGTACTTAGGTAGGTCGAATTTGGCGAGCAACCCTATCCCACGCGGGGGGCCGATTGGCACGATCGTGGTGAGGCCGAAAGGCCCACCCGTGACTAGTTCCCGGCGTTAGTCCGAGAGGGTCACGACGGGATTGTCCGTCCGGTGGGCGACGTGCCGCGATTCGAGTTACGTGGCCGCTCGCACGCCGGCGGGCGCGAATCCGCAACAATATATTCATATGGAAGAGGACTGTATATGGGGAGTGTATACACATATATGACGCCCTATTGCTGCTGTGCACTTCAGATGGTCAATGCACAACTTGAGTCAAGCCTGCGGATGATAATTCTTCATCGGCAGTGGAATGTAGGGGTATCAGGTAAGCAAGACATCACTTCTTTGGCGATTTGTGATTGTCTAGCTCTATGCATTATTGCCAGCATCTTGGTGCAGTTGAGTTGCATTTCTAATCTGATTTCTAAGGGTTAAATGAAGAAACTTCCATCCTTTCTGGCATGAATCACTTTAGGCTGCACATTTTGATGTATATCCGCTGTCTGACCCCCAAACCTTGGACTGCGTAATACCAAACATGAGCAGAACAACAGATGTGTAATGCTCAATTTAGTACCCATTGCCATTGTTGTGACCACATGCATTCAATAATCTCCTGAAAGTCTTTTCCCAACTGTTTTGATTTGAGATGTCAGAGAGAAGTTGGAAGCCTCTTCATACAATTATAACAAAATTCACACACTTGATCTGCATGTACAGTTGCCTTGCAGGGAAAACAAGCAGTTCTACCTGAGTGGAATTAATTTGACTGTATATGGGATCACATGCACCGACCATGGTTCGAAGGGCAATGGCCTCGTAGCGGGCACAATGCAGCAACAGCAGGTAGCCCTACTTTGAATATATTGAATTTTTTTTATTTGGAATCCTTGAAAATGAAATTTGTTTAATATCTTGTGAGCTGAATATTTCGTAGCAATGTTTTTTTAATATCATAATTGCTTCTGGAAAATATTCTCAATACATGAGAGCACACTTGTTGAGAATGTGATAATTTATGTCAAGTCTAAATCAGGGATGTTGTGAAAATTCACAGCGAGTTGCATGTCTGCCATGGTCGAGCATCTATCATAGTCCACCTGCAGCTGACATTTCCTGAGCCAGCAAGGGAATATAGGTCCAATTGTGTTTGAAAGCAAACCAATTTGTTGGCCCATCACAGGTTTGCTCTTCAACATGATATTGGAAAAACTTCGTTGAACAATCTTGGCTTACTAGCAAGTCGATGAGGAAACGTGTTGTTGTAAAAAAATAAAAAAAATAAAGGTGGAAAGTGAGCCATGAGGACAATATTGCCTTCTTGACTGGGACCTGTGTAATATTACTTGTCAATACTGGGTGATGCACTCCTGGAGGCACACCATTGTCAGTGCTTAATGTCCTGAACATTACCGGAACAATGTATTCTAAGTGCGATTTACAATTCTATATGTTCAGAGTTATAAGTAATTATATTGTTTATTGAGAATTGAATGAAAGACATGAGCGGCATTCGGGAGAGCGCATACCTCCGCCAGGCTGAACAGTTTACTTTTTGTATCCCACTGATAGGCCAGATCCCAATCCAGATCTTCACCAAAATTGAATCAATAAATCCTTGTCACACACACATGTCCACAAAGTTTCGTCCAAATTAGTTGACAAAGTTTTGAGATATTGTGCTATACAAGGGGATATATCGTTTTTGGCCCGATCTCTCAATAGTGAGAATCACTTTAAAAAAATTTTTAATTCTCGCATCGAGATGCGGACATTCACCAAAATCGAATCGATTCGTCCTCGTCACACACCCAACATACCCACCAAGTGCCGTCCGAATCTGGCCATAACGTTTTGGGATATTCTGCTCACAGATAGACAACCAAACAGACAGACAAACAGGGATGAAAACACAACCTCCGTCCACCTTCGGTGGTGGAGGTAAAAATGAGGATTATACCCTTCGGTGATCATTGAAGGTTTGCCATCAATCCACTTGGCATTTGATATTTGGTACAGTTCAAATCTGTCCCGTCTAGCTGGGACGGACACAGAACTAAAATACAGTTCCTCATAAAATTAGTGAACTGTGCTTGCTATAAAACACGTGCACTGGATATTAATAGTTCTACGATCTATATGAAAGATCAAGTGTCAATGGGTAATCCTAAAAAGGTTCTACCAATGAGTCCTGGCTTTCTTTCCCTTTATTCCATGATGATTTTCAAAAAGAGTAGACTTGATGCCGTGGAAACCAAGGCCTTCAAGATCATTAGAATCTCCCACGCTGAAGCTGAATCAATGGGTCTATCAGTTCGCCATTGTAGACAGGTCAGTGGTCTCTTTCTTCTACCGCCTCTTTTCTGGTCTTGCACTCTCTGCTCTTTCTGTGCTTTGTCCCCCGCCCCACCACCCGTCCTCCCAGGTTTCTGCAGGGCTCATATGGTCCACCATCATCTCTTTCTGATCAAACTACCTAAATCCAGGATCACTGCTTACCTGCGCTCATTCGTTCCTCTCTTTTTCCTACTTGTGGAACCAACTTCCACATCCTCTTCAATCTCATTCTTCCCTCCATGTCTTGAAGACATCTGTTTCACCACCATCTCAGTTCATCGCCATTCGAAAACCATGATCTGTTCTATCCTTGTTAACTCACCCAAATCTGTCCTTCCAATTTTCCAGTTTTCCCTCCTTGAAGTAACCTTCTGTGTCCATCTTGTCTACCCCATGCATGTGTGTTTTGCATCCTGTTTTTGTCTGTTGCGTCAGGATCTGTTCAATGTACTAGCCCTTCCACCAGCCTCGACTACGTGCACAAAAAAAGAAAAAATTCTGTACTGGTATCTTGGTGAACTCCCAAGCTCCACATCAGGAAAATAAATAGTACCTCAAGATATCAGTATCGACAGGAATGTCATGTATGGCGAAATGCGAAAGAGACACCAAACAATGTAACAGGTGAAAGAAGAGACAAAAGAGGATATTGAACCTCATCTAGCAAGGTAAATTGGAACAGAAGAACTTGAGAAACCTGATAATGTACAGCATTTTTGTTTGTGGAACTGAACAATGCCTCATGCAGCGACTGCAGGAGAAAGCCGCTTGAAGTACAGGACACCGGATAAACATGTTGGTTAAAATTCAGAACAGATGCTGGCGTAACATTGTTCAGGCACTTCGCCACCTTCGGTGGTTTGGATGCATTTCTAATAATTATAATCAGTATGAGTGAAGAAAATTAAAAATTATATGCAACATGGAAAGACATTCATGGATCACAGTTGAAGCAGACCTGCTATCGGGCGTAGTGGCGTGCGCCTCTAATCCGGCTACTCGGAGGCTTGGGTTGGAGGATCGATTGAGGCCGGGAGCTCTGCACTTGGACGCTCTATGAGAGGATGTGGGGCAGCCCGGAATCATGGCGAAACCCAATCCTTATCCCTGTGTCGTAAGAGGCGACCAGGGTTGCGTTAGGAAGGGCATCCGGCGTAAAACCTGTGCCAAATCATTATGCGGATCATCATGGATGATCCACTGTGGCGAACCCTAACGGGAGCAGCCGAAGGAAGAACAACACAGTTGAAGCAGACCTGCTCTACATTATTCATTCCACTAAATATGTCTTTTCTTTCTTCTGATGAACTCTCAAGACTTTTTCATCCAATAGATAGGGCTTACCAGAGTAACTAAGTTTTTACTTTCTAAAAATTATGACAAGAACAAGTAAGATTATTTTGGCCGAAAGCCTTTTAAAAAAAAGATTCCAGATGACCAAGGCACTGTGATAATTTTTTTTTTTTTTGAATGTTATTTACATGAAATACGTTACACACACTATAAAACAGCTTTACATTATATAAATGTGGGAAAATATACTAACTATACACTTGAATCATTTAAAACGTTATACCAACAAGGTACTCACAATACTCCAAGATGCACCAAAAATGAGTGCAAGGAAGCTGGTACATATGACATAGTAGATGTGATTATTGCCCTACCCTGCAGAAGCCTTCTTTGCCTGCTCAACATTTTAAACAGGCAATTTGAGCAAATTTGAAACCTTATTCGGCTCTATAAGAACTGTCATGGCCTGCTCAGTGCACGCTTTACAATAAGACTTAACTCTGACGAATATCTAATACAAGCGAAAATCGAATCCACTCGAACACATGGAGCAAGCTATTCTTAACACAATGTAGGTATGGATGCCCCCTCCTTCCACGTAATATATATATATATATATATATATATATATATATATATATATATATATATATATATATATATATATATATATATATTTTGTTGTGGATTTCCGCCCGCCGGCGTGCGGAAGACTGCTTCTCGGCGAATCGCGGCCGTACGCCCACCGGATGGACAATCTGGTCACCGCTTTCGGAACAACGCCGAAATCCTGCTACGGGTGTGTTTTGGATGCGCACCAAAGCCTAGTCAACACTCTACCCGCGCTACAGGGTCAATCACCGAATTTTCGATATACCTAATTAATCGTGCGGGCAGACTACCGAGAGACTGTACCTCAATGGGGCCCGCTTGAAACGAGCCACTTAAGCAGCTCGCTTCGTTTTGGGATAACCGAGTGGGGTATTATCGTGCAGCCCCATTGGACCCGATTATATTTATCGGCTATTAAAAAGCCAGCTATTATTCAGAACTCAATACGGCAGTTCAATGCAGGAAAAGGACGCGACAAACGGGTTAACATTCAGACAAGCACATTTATTTGCACACACAACACATATGCAGTCATGTATGCAATCAGGCGAGGCAAACAAAAGCAATGCAATGTACAAGCACGTAATGAATGGGGGTAGGGACAAGACGCGAGCAAGAAAAAGAACTACCACCGTTCTCTTAATTACGTACACTTATACAGTTCTACTTACGGACATGGTGCCACAACGTTCATTCAAAAGAAACAAGGAAAAACCCCAGGAAAGACGGGTAGACTGGACCTCTTGGCTCTTTATTTCACGGAGCTGTGATGACCGCAGAAGCTCCGCGAGGCCGGGCTGGTTACCTTCACCTTCGTGGTGCCTCGCTGGGGCGACCCGCGACGTCCCGTCCTCACGGCAGCTGTCGTGACCGCGGTCTGGCCCAGGCCTCGTTTGACAGCCTGGTGATTCGGGCCCAGCCGGCAACGCCTCAGAGGAACGAACGGGTCTTTTGCTCTCTTAGAGTTGATGCTCTCTTTAAGAGCCCGTCCGTCCAAAAAGTGCCGCTCGGACTGTCCCGAAGCCCGATCACCTCGGACCGTTCAATGCTGGCTCTCTCTTCAATGCTGGCGACCTCTCTCCGGCTCTCCCCACGTCCCGCACACGAACGCGCAGTTCTGCGTGGCACGACTGGATTGGCCGCGCTCTCAGCTCCCATCTCCTCGGCGAACCCAGACCTCCACTGCCCTCCACTGGACTCGAACCTTGCTCTTCACACCACTTCAAACCCCGACCGACTGAACTGCGAGCTGTTTTGGCGGGCCCTGTGAGGCGAGGTCTGATCTCCGCTCTCCCACCTCTGACCCCCACTGGCTCCGCCCCCTCGATCTCCTGATCCGAATTTCAAGGCGAAGCTCGGAGCAAGCGGATGTGGTTGAAATCACCGTCGCTGGCGCCCAGAAAGGAGAGCGGACGTTGTGGAGATCACCGGCCCTGCACAACGAGGAAACCCCCGCATCTGTTTGCAAAGATTGCGGCGTTTGCAGAGTTGAAGGTGAAGCGATGTTGTTCGTTGTTGGTTATTGGGGGAGATGTGGTTTAGGAGATGGTGGCTGTGGTTGGCGTTGTGGAGAAGGTAGTTGTGGTTGGCGTCGTGGAGAAGGTGGTTGTGTGAAGGCGGTTTTGAAGGAGGTGTTGGTGGTGGAGGCGGTTGATGAGAGCGATGTTGGTGGTGGAGGTGGTTGTTGTGAAGCGGTTGGTCCAAAATAACGATAGCAAAAGAAAAACGGCTACCTCAAAGATCACAGCACAGTTACACGAATATACCCCTTTAAACATCGGTGGGGAAATCTATCTGAACATAGACTTATCGACATAACTGATCTAAGGACCTATATGGTGCTCTGTGAATTTCCACAACCATAACAATATATATATATATATATATATATATATATATATATATATATATATATATATATATATACACATGTTGGGGTGGGTGTGTTTGAGAAAGTAACTGATGCAGAGTATCAGTAGTAATTTTACTTTAATGCAGTAAGTGGAATACGATTTCACTGTTTCAGAACCATTTTATGTACTTTTTTTTTTGTGCCATGCACCTCATATGGTCTTTGAGATAATGTAAGCCGAATATCACGTTACTCGAGCGCAGAACAAAGTCGAAGATAGCGCGACACAAACTCGGAAATAATATATAAGATTCTTATGGATTAGACCCCGCTCACTATTACACAGCCCCGAGTTTGGCATGGAGTGCGATGTCAAAAATGACAAAACAGAATTTGAAATTAATCAGTGATATAGATATGCTTTTAATGATAGAGAAGGCTAAAAGAGGAGGAATATCTCAAGTATGTTCCAAGAGATATGCTAAAGCAAATAACAAATTGTATGTCTTTTTCTAACAGGTTGTCCAAAAAAATTTTTTTCACTCTGTGACTCAAAATTCAGATGAATTACTCAGTGGAGTGCACCATCATATTTCTGTTTTCAATATTATGGAGGAAATATTTTTTGGAGCGCCTGGGGCCTGCAGTCGGTGGAGAAGCTGAGGAGAGCAGAGGAGACACGAGCATGACCAAGCCTGCTGTGCCGCGCGGAGCTGCGTGTTTGTGTGCGAGCCGGAGAGAGCTTACCAACCAGCTCCGAACGGTCTGAGGTGATCGGGCTTCGGAACAGTCCAAGCATCGCTGAGGGACGAACGGGTTCTTAAAGAGAGCATCAACTCAAAAAGAGCGAAGACCCGTTTGTTCCTCTCAGGCGTTGCCGGCTGGGGCCCGAATCACCAGGCCGCGGCCGAGCCGCGGTTACGCTAGCTGCCGTGGGGACGGAACGTCGTGGGTCGCCCCAGCGAGGAAGGTAACCTGCACGGCCTCGCGGAGCCTCTGCGGTCTACACGGCTCCGTGCAATAAAGACCCAAAGAGGTCCAGTCTACCCCTCGTCTGTCCTGGGGTTTTTCCTTGCTTTTCTTTGTATGAAAGTTGTGGTGCCGAGTCCGTCAACTAAAACTGTATAAGTGACTGTACATAATAGATAGACGGTATTAGCTCTTTCCTGTGCATTGTGTTTGGCTGTATAATTGCATGCGTGCTTCCCCCATTCATTGCATGACTGCTTCCGTGCTTATGTGTTGTTTGGAAATAAATGTGCTTCTTTAAATGTTGACCTGTCCGTTGCGTCATTTTCCCTCCATTGAACTGCCGTATTGCATTTCGGACCAATAGCGGGCTTTTTAATAGCCGATAATAGAATCGGGTCCAGCGAGGCCTCGCGATAATACCCCGCTCGGTTATCCCAAAAGGGAGCGAGCTGCTTAAAGCGGCTCGTGTCCAAGCAGGCCTCGCTGAGGTGCAATCTCTCAGTAATCTACCCGCGCGAATAATTAGGTAAATCGATTATTTGGCGATCGGACCCTGTAGCGCGGGTGGAGTGCGGGCAAGGTTGTGGTTTGCTTGGAGCACACCCGTTACTGGTTTTCGGCGTTGTTCCGGAAAGTCACGACTGAATTGTCCGTCCGGTGGGCGTACGGCCGCGATTCGGCTAAAAGCGGCTGTCCACATGCCGGCGGGCGAGAATTCGTAACACTGGTGTCGAGGAGTGGGGTGCAAACTCTCCCGCCTTCACACCAAACCAAATTAGCGGAACCGGATCAAGGGTGTGCGAGGCGACCCTCCGGTTCCATTAAAAAACGAGCTGTTTAAATTTATTCCGATATGCAAGATGGCGATTCAAGGCGAACGAGAACAGGGTGGATTAGGAATGTGTATTAATGTAGAATCTTAGGCCCAGGACGAAAGCTCCGTTATGCAGCTTGAACATCCCACACAAACGAACCCAGAGCCCGAAATGGGCGCGGCGGCCACGGTGCATGACACCCCCCCTCCCCTCCTCCGTCAAAATCCCTCCCCAGTCCCCGGCAAATCCGTGCTCGATAGTGGCAAGTCGGCTGCCGCGTGGTTATCTGACGCGAGAGACATATTCGAGGCGATGAGACAAATGATGCAGAAGATGGATGCAAATGTGCAAAGCATGAAAAATAAAATGAAAACGAATGCGCGCGATATAAACAGCAATTTGGATGCGATGAGGTGAGGAGCGGCATGAATGATGATATGCGAACACTGCGGGGTGAAACGCAGCGTATGGGGCAAGGCCTGCAGATGGGCATAATGGCGCCTGCACGTGGCGAGATACGGGCAGTAGAGCACAAAATGGCGACACCACGTGGCGGAGACTCCGAACCAACGAGAGGGAGTGCAAAGGCTGTCAGGCCCGCGATAACGACGGGCGAGGTCGTAATTAATGGGAAGACCGAAACGTGTAAGAGGAGACACGAGGTGACGACGTCCGAAAAATTAATAAAGAAAGCAAGATTGAACTGCGCGGAGATAATGAAGGAAGAACGAATGAAATGGGAAAAGGAGATCGGCCAATTGAAGGAAACTATGAGATTGGAGAATGAAGAGCGTGAGGGACAGTGGGTGAAAGAAATTGAAAAAGAAAGACAACAACAATTAAAAAAGAAAGCAAGGTTGAAGTACGCGGAGATAGTGAAGGAAGAACGAATGAAACAGGAAAAGGAGATCGGACAATTGAAAGAAACGATGAGATTGGAGAATGAAGAACATGAGAGACGGTGGGGTAGAAAACAAAAACTATATGAATTTGAGATTAACCAACTCAAGAAGAGAGCAAAGATGGAGTCCACAGAGATGGAAAAACTCTGGAAATATAACGAACAGCTAAGGGGGCTCAGAGAGGAAGAACGACTCAAATGGGAAGGAAAATGGAGCCAGGAAGAAACAGAAATAATGAACAAGGAAATAAAATGTATAGAGAAGCAGGAGATAGAAAAAGTAGAGGAGAGACTACACGATAAAGACGGGGTGAAAGACGAGCACATACACATGGAGTTAGCGAGGGACGATGAAGGGGAACTCGGGGAATGTATCGTGACCCTGTGCAAGCAGCCGGATAGCCTCCTCCAGGAACAAGGGGAGGGAATATTCCCCCTTGAAGCAGATCTCGACCAGGTGAGTCCGGTCGAGCTTTGCGAGTTCGAGGGGGCGAGTGCTGTGGACGGGTGCACATGGAGCTTGGCGGGTTTGGAGACCCCGGGAACCCTTGTGGTGACTCGATTCCCCATTGTGAATGTCCCGGTATGTGTGTTCACGAGTGTGGCGAAATGTATGCTGAAAAGCGCACATAGCGTGTGTGAAGGCGTTGTGTGAAAGAGACCACGTGTGTGAGTAAAATGGTTGCGAGTGTGCCGAAATGCGTGCTTCCCAGCACGACGTGTGTGGATGAAGCACCGTGTGTGAGTGAAACGGCACGCGTCAGTGAACGACCGTGTGTGAGAGGAACCGTGTGTGAGAGGAACCGTGTGTGTGAGGTCGCTGTATGTGAGGGAGATGGCGGTTGGCATGCGCGAACATGCAACCGCATGTCCCGGTGTGAATGTCATGGCACGTGGGAGTTTGTGCACGAGAGTGCGACGAAGACGGTGCCTGACGGTGGACAAAGGCCGAGTAGCGGCCGTAGCTATTTTGGGGACCGTGCCGGGTTTGCACGGCAGCGCGTGTGGGGTCCGTGCTGTGCGTCGCACGAGGCCGCCACGTGCGCCCCTGCGGGAGTGAAGCCCTGTCCGGAAACGCCGCGGTTGATTCAAGCCGACCCCGCAGACGGACAGAAGGTAGGCTGGGATATGGATTTGGACCAGATGGGTTCTCCACGCGAGCGCGTTTGTAAAGCTCCGACGAGTAGAGCACATGTGTTCGCGGGGAACCCCTCAAAACACGAGGTTTGCTTTGGATGCGCAGGGTGACGTCGTGGCTGCACGTATGGTTGGAATCCGGCAGAAGGAAAATTCCTGCCGGACGGTGCCGTCCGAGGAGGGACGAGGTGCGCGAACAGCTGCCATGACGTCACGGAAAAGGAGCGCAGGTTGCGAGTTGCCGTGCTGGTGCACGCATTAAAAAAAAAAAGCAAGCCTCACTTCGGGTGAACAGGATTCCCTGGGCCGGGGTGGAAGACCCCCCTGTCCCGGGCACAGGATACCACTAGTTAGTGGGAAGGGTTAGCTTAGTTAGACCGGCTCCATGGGGCAGGGATAAGTCCTCATGGAGCCCGTGGAATGGATTAATTAGAGGGATTTTACGTCAGATTTAGGATGGGAAATGATTATTTTGAGGACATGGACAGACTGTGGATGTGTAGAGGGGACGTAGCTTAGCTACGTAGTGTTAAATGGAATGTGCTACTAGTTTAAGGGATGACGAGGGAGCACGAGATAGGTATGGGGTTTTGTGAGAAGAATGACAGTGATCAGCGATGCGAGTCGAGAAATGAATGGGAAAGGTACACGATGAGCAAGTGTGGCCAGCGAGCCTGAGTGTATCAAGTGAATGTGGTATGCATGGTGCGGTGAGTGATTGAGGGGAGGAGTGATTCCCACCAAAGGGACCCCGGGGTCAGTATAATGCGAGTTCGTGGGTTAGTCGAATTGACAAAATGGAGGTCGTTTTTCTGTTGGTGGGAACGTAGGCTCGAAACCCATTTGGAGGGGTGCAGGAGCCCTGTTGACGGGCTGGGAGCGTTGCTGCGAACGGTGAGTATCGCTTAGTGGGTATCCCGGTCACCGGGCTAGTCGGCCGCGGTAGGCCAAGGGTCCATGGGGGACCGGGATAGTGTAGTGGGCACGGGTGGGCCCGCATGATGCGGGGCCCGGGGCGCCATTGGCCGCGTGGGAAGTGCATTGGGCACTGGCACCCAGGGAAGGGGCCCGGGGTTCCAGCCTGCCACGTGAACATTTCAGGGGAGTAGCCAGGGAAGGCACTGCCCAGTGTTTAGGGAGCTGGTAGGCTCGGAGACAGTTGCAAGGCCTGAGGGTGCCATAGTTGGAGAATCGGCAGAGGGTAGTTCCTGCCAAGGGAGCCACGCGTCCCAGCCATGAAATGGTGCGAGGGCACGAGGGAAAATTCGAGGGTGAGGCCCAAAATTGTGAGGACACCAACACAGGCGACGGGAATCTTGGTTTGTAGAACCAGCAGTTTAAGCGAGAGGCGCTTTTGGAAAGCCCCGGGGTAGTTTAAAGTCAATAATGTTAGTGTAGATAGAGAAGTGTACCCCTCTGCACCATCCATCCCTTCGCTCTCGTTGTGGGCCTCTGGACCCACCTTGGGTAAGTAGATCGCTGAAATATGAGGAGGCCATTCTGAGGCTTTGTTGGGCCTCGACATAGGATGCCAGCTCTCCCTTACTCCCCTCCAGGAAGGGAACGTAGGGATTGCGAGTAGGCTGGAAGACATGATAGGTTAGCCGGACAGAGACTATAAAGGCGGTTAGGGAGACGAATTCATAGGAAGAATAAAAATAAAAATACAACAAAAAAATAAGTTGAGGCTAAATTTGGATTTTTTGCAAACTAAGGGGGTGGGTATGGACAGAGACAGGCAAAGGCGATAGGTTGGGAGGGAGACAGTAGGGTAGGTCTGAGGCCGCCTTCCGAGTGGCCAGCACCACCGCACTCCCTCCACACACCTGCTACAAGACCTGTGCCGGTCAGTTCACCTGCCGGCTGTTTTACTGCAAGGCCTGTGCCGGTCAGTTCATCTGCCGGCTGTTTTACTACAAGGCCGGTCAGGTCACCTGCCAGCTGTTTTACTAAAGGCCTGTGCTGGTCAGTTCACCTGCCAGCTGTTTTACTACAAGGCCTGTGCCAGTCAGTTCACCTGCTAGCTGTTTTACTACAAGGCCTGTGCCGGTCAGTTCACCTGCCGGCTGTTTTTCTACAAGGCCTGTGCTGATCAGTTCACCTGCCGGCTGTTTTGCTGCAAGGCCTGTGCCGGTCAGCTTCACCACCAGCCTCTTTTACTACAACGGCCTGTGCCGGCCTTTGCCATGCCTTGTCTGCCTGCCTTTGCCTTGACCCCATGCCTGCAAGCCCTTGTTTGCATTTGCCCCATTCCATCCATCACCATGTGCGCCAGGATCATCGTGCGAGCTGCAGAGACTGCTCTGTAGGCAGCCGCACCACGGGACTGCATTGGGCAGCCCGTGCACCGTGTTTGTATCCATCCATCCGTTCATTTTCTTGTCTTGTGTTGCTTACGTCAGTACCATTCGGTTTTCTGCAGGGACTGCCTTGCAGACAGCCACACATGGGGACTGCATTGTTGCAGCCCGTGCACCGTTTGTGTTCACTGTTCACTGCGCTCATTTCAAGGGGGAGGCCGAGGACTGCATTGGTGCAGCCGGCCACATTCCCTGTCACCTGCATGTGTTTCATGAGCCAGAGACTGCGTGTGAGTAGCCTGGCTCCCTGCTTCTTTTCCCACAGAGTCCATCAGTCCTGGGCCATGGTTTAGTGTAAATGTATAAGTTAAGGTTAAGGTAAATTGTAAATGAGTTGCTTCCCCCTGCATGTATGTCTTCGCGCCAGCAATTTAGTTAAGTCGTCTGCATGAGTGGGTTTGTTTAGTTAGTTCCTCAGCTCGTAGGTTATTTATTTTTGGAACACGAATACACTAAATGTCGCACTCAGGGATCCGAAGATAAAATGTACAAGGGGAAACTTACACATGATGGCACACGAAAATTTGACGACTCGGGACGAGTCTGAAAAAGGGGAGGGGTAGTGTTACGGCTGTGGAAATTCGCAGAGCACCATATAGGTCCTTAGATCAGTTATGCCGATAAGTTTGTGTTCAGATAGATTTCCCCACCGTTGTCTAAAGGGAATTATTCATGTCACCCGGGCTGTGATCTTTGAGGTAGCCGTTTTTCTTTTACTATCGTTATTTTGGACCAACTACAATGCCAACCACCAACCACATTCTCCACCACGCCAACCACCAACCACCTTCTCCACTATGCCAACCACCCACCACCCTCTCTACAACTGCCTTCACAACAACGACATCTTCTCACCATCTCCTAAACCACATCTCCCCCCATTAGACCAACCCGATCAACATCGCCTCACCTTCATCCCCGAAGCGACGCCATCTTTGCGCCAGCCGCAGTGAGTCCGCATCGAACGGCATCGCTGCAGGCACACGCGGGGGTTTGCTCACCGCGCAAGTCGGTAATCTCGAGCACGTCCGCTCGCCGTGCAAGTCGGTGATCTCGAGCACGTCCACTCGCCGCGCAAGTCGGTGATCTCGAGCATGTCTGCTCTGTGCAAGCTTCGTCCGAGATTCGGACCAGCGGGGGGATCAGAGATCAGAGGTGAGAGTGCGAAGGCCAAACCTCGTCTCTCGGGCCCTATAAAAGGCCGAGCGGAACGCCAAGCACACAGAGTCGGTGGAGTGTCTGTCGGGATTCGGAGCTCCTGGGGCCTGCAGTCGGTGGAGAAGCTGAGGAGAGCGGAGGAGACGCGAGCACGACCAAGCCTGCTGTGCCGCGCGGAGCTGCGTGTTTGTGTGCGAGCCGGAGAGAGCTTGCCAACCAGCTCCGAATGGTCTGAGGTGATCAGGCTTCGGAACGGTCCAAGCATCGCTGAGGGATGAACGGGTTCTTAAAGAGAGCATCAACTCAAAAAGAGCGAAGACCCGTTTGTTCCTCTCAGGCATTGCCGGCTGGGGCCCGAATCACCAGGCCGCGGCCAAGCTGCGGTTACGCTAGCTGCCGTGGGGACGGAACGTCATGGGTCGCCCCAGCGAGGAAGGTAACCTGCGCAGCCTCGCAGAGCCTCTGCGATCTACACGGCTCCGTACAATAAAGACCCAAATAGGTACAGTCTACCCCCCGTCTGTCCTGGGGTTTTTCCTTGCTTTTCTTTGGATGAAAGTTGTGGCACCGAGTCCGTCAGGTAAAACTGTATAAGTGACTGTACATAATAGATAGACGGTATTAGCTCTTTCCTGTGCATTGTGTTTGGCTGTATAATTGCATGCGTGCTTCCCCCATTCATTGCATGACTGCTTACGTGCTTATGTGTTGTTTGGAAATAAATGTGCTTCTTTAAATGTTGACCTATTCGTCGCGTCATTTTCCCTCCATTGAACTGCCGTATTGCATTTCGGACAAATAGCAGGCTTTTTAATAGCCGATAATAGAATCGGTCCAGCGAGGCCTCGCGATAATACCCCGCTTGGTTATCCCAAAACGGAGCGAGCTGCTTAAAGCGGCTCGTGTCCATGCAGGCCTCGCTGAGGTACAATCTCTCGGTAATCTACCCGCGCGAATAATTAGGTAAATCGATTATTTGGCGATCGGCCCCTGAAGCACGCGGGTAGAGTGCGGACAAGGTTGTGGTGTGCTTGGAGCACACCCATGACTGGTTTTCGGCGTTGTTCCGGAAAGTCGCGACTGAATTGTCCGTCCGGTGGGCGTACGGCCGCGATTCGGCTAAAAGTGGCTGTCCGCGCGCTGGCCGGGTGAGAATTCGTAACAATATGATACAAGTAATTATGTCAGGTGATATGTTGTTTTCATCAAAGAATAAAAAGGTTATTGGTAAGTTTAAAGATGAATTTGGTGGGAAGGTCATGAGTGAATTTATCGGATTGAGATCAAAGTCTTGTGCTTTCACGTATATTGATAATAATAACATTGAAAGGTGTGACCAGAAGCGAAAGGGAAAAAGAAAAATATAATCAAGGAAACAATAAACTTTAAACATTATTACAAATGTTTAACCTTAAAGAAGGAAGAGTACAGAAAAATGAATACAATAAGAAGTTATAAACATCAATTATATTCAGAAGAGATAAATAAGAAAGCATGAGGAGCTTTTGATGATAAAATAAATATTTTAGAGAACGGAATCAATAGGCTCCCTTATGGTTATAAGTATAAGTGTTAAGATATTGGGTTGGGAATTTTAACAGGCTACCGCCATCTTTTTACTGATTTATAAATGATAGAACCAAGCAATAACCAAACCAAAGAGTAGAGATGTAATCAGCCTTGGTATTTAAATGGGAAACATAAAGAATGTGAGAAATTTCAAATAAGTCTTATTGAAGAAATAACCGCAGTAAAAGTAGATAAAACAAATAAGCGGATAAATTTAATTACAAATAAGGTGAAAAGATGTAAGAAAATGTAAAGATTTTCCCTCCATTCCCTCCATCCTCCTTCCCTCTTTACCAGGATGTAAAGAAAAAAAAATCCTTGAATGGACTGAAAACTTTGATGGTTATCAATTGAACAATGGAAAAAACAATTTACTACAATCTCAAAATGATATGTGGATCAGGAGGTGGTCAAATAAGAGCATTGAGAGAAGTTTATCATTTAATTTCTGCTCAACAAAGACTTGTACCAAGAACCAAGTTCCAAGTTATTCTTTGTGAATATACTCGATAGAAATGAATGTTATAAGAAAATGAAGTTATTCCCTCAAGTAGAACATGGGCAAATATTCGTTGGTTCGCTCTTTGAGTGGAATGAAAATATAAAATGACTGTGATTATGTTGGGGGGGAAGAAGTGCTTTAATCATTAAGTCTCAATCTTTCATAGTCTCAATTTTACATTTGCTTGTATGGGAGGGAAGGGGAGAGGTGGGGAGAAAATCAGTCTTAATTTTACATTTGCTTGTATTGGAGGGATGGGGATAGGTGGGGAGAAAATCAGTCTCAATTTTACATTTGCTTGTACGGGAGGGAAGGGGATAGGTGGGGAGAAAATCAGTCTTAATTTTACATTTGCTTGTATGGGAGGGAAGGGGATAGGGGGGGGAGAAAATCAGTCTCAATTTTACATTTGCTTGTATGGGAGGGAAGGTGATAGGTGGGGAGAAAATCAGTCTCAATTTTACATTTCCTTGCATGGGAGGGAAGGGGATAGGTGGGGGAGAAAACCAGTCTCCTATTTTGGGCTTTTGGGGCTTGAGTCAGAAAGTTTTTCCCTTTTTCCCCATTCATTTGAATGGGCGTCCCAGAAACCCCATTTATCATCTACTCCCAGTACTTCCTGCATCTCCCGCCCACTCTCCACAACAGCCAGATTCCCGGGAAGTAATCCGCATACAGCATCCTTCCCATGCCACCACTCAAGCTCACCCTCCTGCTTACCAGCTCCATCACCATGATAATCATGAGTGGGCTGAGAGCGCTTCCCTGCCTCAAACCGATGTTCACGCTGAACTCCTCAGACATCTCATCAACCAACCAAAACTCTCCTCTTCGTTCCTTTGTACATCCCCTCCACCAAACTGACTTCTGCTTCCGGCACTCCCACCCATCTCAGTGTCGCCATCATCATCTCTCTCGGCACAGTGTCATAGGCCTTCACCAGGTCAACAAATCCCACCTTGAACTGCCAACCTCTTTTCCACCAGCTGTCTCAGTGCGAACAACCCATCCATCATCCCCGTACCCTTTCTGAACCTCTGCTGCTCTTATCCAATCTCCATCTCCACATTTTTCCTTATCCTCCCATCCAGAATTATTTTTATTGTCCAACCTGTGAAGCGACATAGGCAGACAAATGTGATTATCAATGTGTCAGTTAATTTAAGTCCATTTTTATCTCAGACATATTGATTTTATTGCATTAAGATCCAGGGACTATGGCTGCTTTGTAATTAACACTTGATGCCTTGTTATATTGATCAAAGCATTACTTCCTGTATAACTCTTAACACTGTTACTGTGTACATTTTCAATAACTTTTCTTTATTTTTGGGAACAAATTCAAGATCGTTTGGTAAACCTGAACGCTGTATAAATAAACGATTCCATTCATCCTGCCTCCCATAATATTGAAAAGGCCAGATGTACACCAGAAGATGTCCTGCTCCTGCTCCTGCTCCATGATGATACCACTGCACACTGCACATCGTGGGTATGACAGAAGAGGTGTCGTTTGGGTTGTGGGGTCTTCTGGAGGTGTGAGTTGGGGTCTTCTTTTTCTTGCACCACTGCAGCTACACTTTTTATTGGTCATCAAGATTTATACAATGGTCTCCAACTCAGGCAGTCGATTTGTTAAAATGTGGTGTGTGGGGCATGAATGGATCATTTGTGGTTCTGCTTAATGGCCGTCAGATTTGACAAGCCTTCACTCATCTTATATCTATCCATCAATACGTACCTGTAGATGCCTGCTTCTACGGCTTTCTTTTGGCAACCACTTTCTCATCATTTATTTCTCGCAAGATGCACCTGCAGCCGATGTCTTCGGGCAGTCTATCATTGTTGCTGTCTATTTGATGCAAGCAGGTGTAAAAGTAATGCAAAGTTTGGTGATCAGTCAGGTGTTGAGTATATTCTTTCATATATATATATATATATATATATATATATATATATATATATATATATATATAGCATGGAAACATTTTAACTCCCAGCTTCATAAAAGTCATGCGATCGCTGTGTTCCTCTTCACGCAATTGGCTCGCTTCCAGGACTAGGCATTGAACCTATTTCTCTGATGAAGAGGCATAAAGAGTTGTGGAAGCACTCAGGCCCATTATTTCGAGAATTGGCCGCAAACTGTATGGTAATTGAGAAATTTTGTTTTTATACAGAAACATTTTCCATTATATAATTATTTATTTACCAAAGTACGGAAAATACCGGCTAATGTCAGATCTGGCAACAAACAACAGTCTTGGATGAGTTTCCATCAGAAAACAGCAGAACAATAGTATGCCACCACAATCTAATGTGTAATTACTTGGCATATATATCTCACACCTCAATTGTCAACAGGTCAGGGATTGTCACCAACACAATTGTCACCAACTTTGGAGTAATGAGGTAGTGAAGGAAGCACAACACAAGAAATCAAAGGTCATCAAGAAGCTTTTTTTTTTCTTCAAGGAAAATGTAAATAGAATATCTTATTCTTCTTCTGCTTTAACAGCCACAATTATTCCAACATTCTTGTGGGGTTGGCCAGGGGAAGCTTGGCTCAGGTCTTTCATGAACCTACTGGCCAGGCCTGAGGCAGGAATTTGTAATTTGTTCATGGTGCCGGTGATAGCTCGCCTACTTTTCACAAAGGACACCATGGGATCTTGAGCATCCACCAACTAATGCTAGGTGACGGGGAATCCAGTTTAATGTCCATTTGAGTGCTGACACACACATTGATGAATCACCCTGCCTGTGAAACACCAGGATTACAGTTTATAGCCGAGTCGGGATTCAAACCCAGGCTAGACAGCTTGGAAACGAGTGTACGTACCTCTCGGGCTCGGCCATCAAGCAAGGCCAATTGAAAGAATATAATCTCAAAATATTATATTTAGTGAGAAAGTGCAAATTAAAATTGTATTTTTTGAAAGATATTGTTACGGTTGTGGGGGTAGATGGAGGAGTTTAAGAGGAAAGATAGGATTCTATCGAGTTGCTTGGTCCATGGATGTGTAGGAGACATCTCGATGTAATTAAGTAGGGAAACTGTGAGCTTAAGTGTTGTGTGTCTCGACATGGGGGGTGGTGCTGTGTTAATTAAATAGGGATTAAGACCATTTTTCCCTAGTATGTAATTGCCCCCTGTGACATTCCCCTATATTTTTGTATTTACAAGCCAGCCATAAAAGGAGTTGCGTTTTGATAACAACAACCACAACAACAATAGGATAGCTGCATGTCCAAGCAGGCGAGAAGCCCCGCCTTCCTGGGTTTTGTGCCAACAAGCCACGTCCAGTGGTGGATGATAGAGGGGAATGACGTCAGAAGGAAGAGGTTTTGCTTTGGTTGGGTTGAGTTGGGTGTAAGGGACGCACGCGGTCGAGAGATGACAGAGCGAGGAGATGGTGTGTAAGATCAGAGCATTACAGCTGGCTTTCCTTTGACGCATGAAGGAGACAGCACGATTCTCGTGTTCATGCTGAGGCAAATTGGCTTGCATGAT
Organism: Eptatretus burgeri; assembly: GCA_024346535.1. Taxonomy (NCBI): domain Eukaryota; kingdom Metazoa; phylum Chordata; class Myxini; order Myxiniformes; family Myxinidae; genus Eptatretus; species Eptatretus burgeri. The sequence continues at coordinate 31,801 of BROF01003034.1, read as the reverse complement.
GGAGCAAGATGCTGTCCATTGACTCTTGGCTGGTCGTGAGAGACGGACATCGAAGCCTCATGTATACCATCGAAGAGACGGCGCTATTCTGAAAAGCAGCGGGTCGGTAACCACAATCGACGAAGAAGCTGCACAGTGGTTGATGAGACCTGGCATTGAATACTGCCTCACAAATTACCTCGCGTACGTTTCCCGCCTTGAGAGCGTCTCGGTGCAATTTTGGGCGCATCTTCCCACACCAGACGAAGCGCCTTGGTCCCAAAGTTCAGTAAAGGTCATCTCTGGATAAAGCTAAGTGCCAGAATAAAGGGAAGATTTGCTTTTCCTTCGTTTTCCCCTTGTCTGTGCATAGAGGCGCCTCGACTTTAGGCTTTGGTTTACTTCATGTATTATTACTACTTTTTGAATTATCCCCTTGTAAATATTGGTCTACTATCACTAAATCCCGTTTATTTGGATTTGCTGTGTCCGTGCATTTGTTGTGGGGTTCGAATATCAACCCCTTGTGCTGTGCTTCCGTTGCTCTGCCAGTGCCGCCAAAGCCCCTCCTGCACGCACGATAATCTCTGAGGATCAGGTGTCCACCTCCTCAGGAAAACCACTCGGCTATCCGAACCTGATCAGTGAAAACCACCCATCCACCACAATTGGGTTGGGGAGGGGGCGGGATTGGGCTTGGCTGCCTGGACCCACGACAATATTATAAAATTGATCTTATCTTATGAAATATACGTTTGATCATTGCAATCTCCAGCATTGAAGCTGGCCTATCATTTTGCCATCGCATACAGGTCGGTGGTCTCTTCTTCCACCTCTCTTCTGATCTTGTTCCCTCGACTCTTTCCTATCTTTGGCCCTTCTGGTTTCTACTGGGTGCATGCGGTCCACCATCAATCCCCTTCTGGTGAAACCCCCAAAATAAAGAATTACTGCTCACCTCCACTCATTCGTTCCTCTTTTTGTCCCCCCCCCTCTACCTCTTGTCAAACCAACTTCCACATTCTCTTCAATGTCATTCTTCCCTCCAGGTCTTCAAGACAGCTGTTCACCACCATCTCAGATCATCCCCCATCCAAAACAATGGTCTTTTCGTCCTCCATTAATCTCCCCATCTCCTTCCAAATTTCCAGTTTTTCCATTCTGAGAGTTTGCTTCTGTATCCATCTTGTCCACTCCATGCATCATCTCCTGCCCCTCATTCCTCCTCACACCCATTATTAGTTTAAGTCTCCCTCTATTTTATCCTTCAACTTTAATGTTGGTATTTCCACATTCTCTTTCTGCTGTTACTTTTGTTCTTTTGTGTCCTGATCCGTTCAGTGTTGTCGCTCTTCCACAAGCCTTGGCTTTGCATACAAAACAATAAATGTTGAAGACTTGGCATTTCATTTCAACTATCTGATGATCTGTTTATGACATCCCAATGGCAGAACAAACTTTACAAATTATTTCAGTTATCACCTCTCTCTACATATCTCAGGTTACATACCCATGATAGCCGAGATATTTTTCAGTAAACAAGATATATATTTTTTAGTCTGAGTACGAGCAAACTTCACATATTGACATGTGAAGCAAGCTAACAACCAAACAAGCAGTCATAGACTGGTACTTACGAAATCGTCAACTTGACCTCTGACCTTGTCTAATAAAAGCTGTCTCTAGAGAAGGTAGCGACGCAAACCAGAAGTTTCTACTATGATTCTGTACCAAACCATCATAAATCGAATGTTTGACCTCACTGTGACCTTGACCTTTGACCGATTTTGACCAAAATCTAATCAGCCCTAGCCATCACCCTCCTGAATCACGTGGTGTAATTTGACATTGGTAGCTTCTTCCGTTCTTGAGTTATCGTGCCTACAAACAAACACACAAGCAAACAAACACATTAACAGATGACGGAAGTCATCAATATGATTTCGTAAGTAATAAATGGGGTTAAATGTAAACATGTCTAAATACACACCCAGAGACAGATTAAACTGAAATGGTTAGGTGCCTGATGGGTGTGTTTATAACACGATTAGAAATGATTGTACACTCTGATCATGTAGAGAAATCGATCACATAGGATCTTTCAGCCTGGTCATGCATACATGTTTATAAGCGCGTGCGCGAAACTGCGGTCGCATACAGACAGACAGACACACACACACACACACACACACACACACACACACACTATAAGAAATGATTATGGAAACGGAAGAAAAGCTGGGTATAAAATTCAAATAACACATGAGAGAATTAAATATCATGTCGAAATATGAATTATTCCATAGTGGTCATGTGCTGATATAGTATACTGTGATTGTTTTTTTTTTTAATGCAAGCAATCAGAAAGTTCCACACCTGCAGAAGGAATGTAAAAGTGTAAGTGGTGATATAATTGTAATGTGGTGAATACCATGGCTCTTGGGAAGGAACTATCACGTGACAGGCATGTAGGAATCAAAGTCTTCACAGTTGAAAGATACTGTATGCAGCAGATTGCAGCCTAAGAATGTTTCATAGCAGGAAGTGTACGCAAGACTCTGAGGTGGATACATTAAACTGTTCCCGAGGATAAGAGAAGTGGTTCGAGGAATGGAGTCCTCCCAAAAGCCTTTGGTGAGTAGAGGCAAAAGCCACCTTTCTGGCAGCTACACATTCATTGACACCACTTTGCGCTAATGTGTATCTCACTTATCTCATGCTTCTTCTTATAGAGTCGCTCATAGAGCAGCGTCATCTGTGTAGTGTTATGTGGCGGTGGCATGATCCTCCTCAATAATCCGGCATGGAATGACCAATTTGCACAGGCTCCGCATTGCCGGGAGCAGGAGGATGTGTGTTTCAGCAGCTCGGCGGGAAGAAAGGTGGCATTGAGTAAGCCGAAGTTATGGTGATAAAAAGGAAGTGGAGGGAGTTGACTCAGGATTGTGAGATGAGGTTCTTGCTTATGAATTACAGTAAGGTTGGTCTCACATATTTACAGATGAATGGGGCCAGTCCAGCAAAAAAAGGGGCCGGCGGTACAAATTTGAACAGTGGCGGCTCTGATACAGCTTTCGCTTTCATAGTCATCCGCATTCTTCTTGGGCTCTCCTGTTTAACAACTTTCATCATGATGCTGCCATTCCGAATTCAAATTCCATACGCTGTATTCATTTATCCATTGCCTCTTAATGGTCTTGTCCTGCATATATTATTTTGTGGAAGCCCTTCCATGAGCTTGAAACATGAGAGAAAAAGAAGAAGAAGAAACTAGAGAATTCATAGAACACCTTTCCACATGCAGTCTTCAGAAGAATGCACATGGGAAGGTTGTGTGCATGGAAAATTTGATTGGTCAAGATGACGTCCTGCTAAAGGAAAGTTTTTTTGAAAGTTGCAAGAAGGCGATTTGTGTTCTACATTGTTCAAAAATATGCATAATTCAATTGAAATAAAATAAAGACTTTAAAGGTTGGAGAAAACACTTTTTGGGATGTTTACCACCCCTGATGCAGCGCCTTTTACACCACATTAACACGTTACATTAGTTATTCGTGCCTGTGTTTGTGTCCTTTCTGATTTTGGTAAAAACAGTAAGTTTCCTGTTTGGAATGATTTTCAATTTTATATTAATGACAGATAAACTCCAACAATTAGCTTACTCCTCTCTACGCATGCGTGTTCGGGATGAGATTCCGTCCAATTTGCCAAACTCAGAGTCCACGTAAAGCTAAACTATTGGTTCGTTTTCCAATTAATGTTCCGATTCGTGTTCAAAATATAAAATGTAATTAAAATTAATTTGTTACATCCTGACATCTGTCGAAAGACAGACAAAATTAACCAAGTGCTTAATCCCCATTTTAGCTTTGCGCGCGTGGAGTAAAAATGCCATACAGCAAACCAGGGGAAAGATGTAGATTGTCCTGTGTCCTGGTGTGAGTTCCATCATGATTTGAGATTTCGATGTTAATTTCGACGGTATTTTATTTTGTTCTGTTTTATAAACAAACGAGTTGCTTTTATGCTAATTTTATTTGATTCCTTTTTTTTCCCCTTCTTTGAGAAATAAACGGTTTGAACTTGTTATTATTCATTTATTTTCATTTGTGTTAGATGAGCCGACAGGATAGCCGAGAGGTATGCATATCTCCCGATTTGAGCTGTTTAGCCTGTGTTTGAATCTTGGTCCTGGTATAAATTGTCATCCTTGTGTTTATCACGCAGGGCAATGCATAAATGTGTGCGTTGTTCATTGGATGGACGTAAAGCTTCATGAATCGTTGGCCAGCACCGGTCGGTTGGGGGATATTAGAGATACCACGCTGTCTTTCACGAAGGAAAGGTGATGTATTGCCAGCACCCTGAACAAGTTACAAATTGCTACCACCTTCAATCGAATATCACACTTTGCAAACCGATTCCTGAAATACTTTGGCCAATAACTTTCCCCTATCAACCCCACAACGTGAGAAGAAATGGGACCATTGTTGTGGTAGTAGTAGTAGTAGTTATAGTAGTAAAAGAAGGAGGAGGAGGAGGAGGAGGAGGAGGAGGAGGAGGAGCTAATAGGATATATTAAAAGTAACCTTATTGTTTTTGAGCTGTCCAGTATTGGACTCCTGACGTGTCTCCAGACACCTATCCTTGTGTTTCACAAGCAGGAGATATTGTTGTGGGGCCGGGTCTCGGTGGCGAGCACGACCGCAAGGTGGAGCAGTAGAGTCGGCTCCACCTAACACCCGGAATCTAGATCGTGCTTCTCGGAGAACTCCGAAAGGCACGGGTCCCTTACAGGACCGTGAATCGCCAATAATTTGGCCACGTGGGATAGGGTTAATTGCCAACTTCAATATACCGAAATACCCACGCAGTCCAACTACCGGGGAACCACACCCTCGGCAAGCCTCGAGCGGAACGAACCGTTACCGTGCTCGAACCGTGCGTAACCCGAGCGGATGGTTACCGAGGTCCGTAGGTCCAAATGCACAACTACGGCAACGGCCTTCCTAATTCCAAATACACACTATGGCGAACCAATGGCAGAAAGGACAAGGACGAGCTGGGACATTCAACAATAGGGTTTTTATTCACAATAATCGGGGAGGGGAAGCACACAAGGAACAGAGTTATCACGACTAAGCAAGGCAAATAATGTACAACTAAAAACACTTAACAATTCTACTTAGGCAAGACAGGCCCGCACATAGACACGCACACCCAAAAAGAAAATGGACCCGCCGGGTCTTTATTCGGCTCTCCAGCCGAGGAGGATAGTTCGGCTGGGAGTCAGGACGGCTGGCTACCTGGCCGCGAGCACGCGGCTGGTCGTCCACCCCTTCTCGGAACTCCGGTCGCCAAAGGATGGACCAGGGCAGCCGAATCCAGAGGAGGCGAGACGAGGTGATCTCCCTTGATGAAAAATGGTCGCTCGCTGTAACGCGCCAGACGAGACACCTCTGAAGCACGGGATGCAGTCCGCCGCAAACCCGGGCAGAGACGCGCACTCAAGCAGACTCAGGAGGCAAACTCTCTTCACGCTCATCCCGACAACCACTCTTTCTCTTCAGGAGGGAGGGGCCTCTTCTCCTGGCCAGTCTCCTCCTCATTGGTCGGACCCATCGCGCAATTCCCTGGTCGTCTTGCATTGGACAGGCCCACGGTAGGCGGGGCAACTCCCACCCTTCTGGGTGGAGTCCCGATCGGAGGCGTTTGTAGCTCCGCCTACCTCCTCACTTCCGGCCATGTGCGTAATGGCGATGGTGTTGAGTGGGAGACGGGGCGGGTGAGACGCCCGCTCCTTGCCGATTGGCCAAAGAGAGACGCCATGCTCATGTTAAACTCTGCCCACGCACGCGCTCGCTGGTGAGCGTGCGGAGAATGCTGTGAGCAGAGTGTTGTTGTTGTGAAAGCGAAGGTGGGCATTGTTGTTGTTGTTGTTGTTGTTGTTATAAGTAATGTAAAATGTAAAAATCCTATCTATCAAAATATCTCCGCAGCGCACGAACATTTAATTCCCATTCGATTAGGGACGGGACCCAAACTAAAAACACGTACTTACCGATATAACTGATCTATAAGGACTCTGGCTGTTGTGTGCTCATGGCTGCCAGATTCGTAACAATATTATAAATGGGTACATTAGCCTCGGAGGGGTCATTAAACCTTCTCTCCCTTCTGCTAGCAATGTCGTTTCATTAAACACCCAAAGGTAGCATTGTGTGTTAGCATCCTGGCCAAATTAGGATTTCCAACCTTAATTCTAAGGTGACTGTATCAACGGCATGGCCACAACGTAATAATTAGGTAAGAAGCGTACTGGGATTGATGATTGAATCCCAGTTAAATACTTCTTCTCTAAGTACATACTTGTGTACGTCAACAGTGTTGTTTCGTTTTATATGACGTACCTAAAACTGAGTCTTCTGCTTACTGGCCTTATCCTCAAAGGGAGGAAACTGTGGAAGAGAACAGTAGGGCAGGCACAGGGACATCACCGGGATTTTTTTACATTTTTAATTTATTTGGGGGGTGCGGGAGGAGGCTGGGAAGTGAATGGTGTTGAAGTGGCTTGTAGAGCGAGGAGAGAACAAACACTGACAGCACATCCACTTTTTCACTCGACCCTCTTGCAGACATCACGATCATTACACGCTTATACATCACTCATCCACACCTTTTCTATCTATCAGTCCTGCCAACATCCATTTACCCCTCAATCTCCAATGATCTTCGGTACCTAATTCCAGGTTAAACCTATCTACTGTTTCTGCTGCCACGACCTTTCAACGGAGACCATACCATGTATTAACTATTCTCTGAGTGAAAGACCCCTGACTTACTACTGTCTTAACTCTCCTCGTGTTTGCTGTCAGATTGTTGCTCCTGGTTTTATCACTGTTCGTTTTGCTGAAAACTTTTCTGCACTTATTATCTTTGCCACCGAAGGCGAAGGAGGTTATGTTTTCACCCCTTTCTGTCTATTTGTCTGTTTGTATACAGGATATCTCAAAAAGTTGTGGACAGATCCGGATGAAATTTTGTTTTACTTGCAACTGTATTACAAAAGAGCCTTTTAGGGATGTTTGGCCAGCAGGCTTTTCCTACATTGTGGAATGGAAAAGCATCTCTTGTATCAAACTATGTATATATATATATATATATATATATATATATATATATATATATATATATATATATATATATATATATATATATATACACACATACACATACAAATGTCAGTATGTCTCCTCCTTAATTCCAAAATCTATAAAACCTAGCAGCCTGAAACTTTACATGCATACCAAGAAAACTCCAAAGAAGTGCTCGAGTGAAAATTGTGTGTTTCGGTTAATTAAAACACCCCTTTCGAAGATAATTAACAGCCTTATTTAATTATATCATTAATCAGGCAAATCATCAGCCACATTGCTCTCAATGGGGTCTTAAGATGCATCCTGGGTTCCCTCGCTGAGATATTTGCCATGTTTTTTTGGCCTGCTCTACCATGCCATGACTTGGAACAGGCCGCAACGATTTCTTCATGATAAAGTTTTTTTTGTTTGTTTTAACTTTCCTCACTCATCTATCTATAATTCCAGCAGTGTGTGTGTGTGTGTGTGTGTGTGTGTGTGTGTGTGTGTGTGTGTGTGTGTGTGTGTGTGACCGCTGTTTCTCGACAACCACTGGTCCGATCTAATTTAAACTTGCCAGGTATATTGCTGGGGACCTGAGTATGTGCCTTTTCAAGGTTTGATATTAATCGGCCAAGTACTTCCCAAGTTATGGCCATTTATTTACCAACCAATGACAAGACACGTTGCTGCGTGGGCGTGGCCGATGGGGGAAGGGAACCTCAGCCGCGTTCCCCATTACGGGTTACAACGTACGGACTTCTGGAGAGTGATGACGTCGTGTGTTCTAATAATTTCTCAATTTCTTGTGCGCATTTATAGATAAACACAATGCGCCAAGTTATGATTGTTTTCATATTAGACGGTGCATAAATTTCAGTAACATCAGAGTGAGCTGGTATGCTCCGAAGCAGGAAGTTAAAAATTTTTTTTTTTGCACGAACATTTTTTTTCTCTCTCTTCTCTTCTCTTTGTATTTTTCCTTGCGACGACATTGCGAAATACGTTGGCGCTAATTGAATAATTGGCCATTAAAACTAATAATTTATCAAAACGTTGCAGCCTCCGCATTCTTGCCCTGGACGAGGAAACAAAGAAAAAGCGCCGTTTCCTCAGCAATGTTGTTTATGAAGAGGTGCTAACGAGATAAAGGTGTGGACAATGTACATGGAGACAATTTTTATTACTATTTATTTATTGAAGAAAAATTGTTCTGAAAATAATTTAGCAAAAAAAGTGCACAACTTTTTTTTGTTTGCAATTGTCAAAATGGTGTGGCCTTTGGAAGTGTGAAGGAATTCAGCTCTACTCAACATGCTTGCCAACGAAATACATCTCAATTTGGTGGTAAAAACGATTCACAACGACGGGTTTCCTTACTCATTGCTCTGCAGTCTGCATTCAACCTCTTCATTTGTCATCTCATTGACCTCAT
>BROF01003033.1:114819-153372 GCA_024346535.1 Eptatretus burgeri | reverse complement strand
ACACACACACACACACACACACACACACACTCCTATAGATGGGGGTCATCCCAAAGGTGATTTCACCCCACCTACAGATGTGGTACCATTGACGAAATTTATTCGTGTCATATTATTTTCAGATATATTCACGTTACAAGCAAAGAAAATGACTGACTTTGCCGAAATTTGGACTCATAATGCCACGTATCCATGTGGTTTTCTTTTATACCTTTTTTCATTGAGAGCTTTTACTTAATTAGTTTCAAGTAGGGTGACAGAATTTTGGGGATGATCCTTGCAAGTGAGTAAATATGTTTATGCCTACGACCATAACATTATAATACTATAATTGATTTATCACCCCTCCCGACCTCTTCCTGCATCACAGAGCCAGTGTGTTCCAGAGCTGTCTCAACATGCTCTACTCCTACCCAACACGCATGCACATCATGCATCAGCTCTGCCCCTCTCAGGTTTGTACTAGAAGCTTAAGCCTCACCATGTGCATTGTCCAAAACACCTCACTGTCTTGATTTTTGATCACTGGTGATCGCGAGTGATTTTTTTGATCCCCGTTCTTACAATTCCCCCAGAAATGGGGTATTGTAGAATGACCTGTCATACTCCCTCCCACCAGGAGTGACACTATGCCATATATACATCAAGAGAATTGGGATGCAACCCCATCCCAAACCCCAGGGATTATGACCTATCTTTTTTACTCTCCAAAACCTTCCCGAGTACAACCCCAAGTTTTCAACTCGCTCCGTCCAGCAGCTCGATAGTTCATCGAAGTCAAAGAAACAAAGAAACATTTCTTGAATTGTCGTATAATTGTGGAGTTCTACTTTCCGCAAGTGGTGGCTCGGTTGTTTGTTTTTATGTGTATCAACCACTTTTTTGTCTCTCCACCATTTCCCTCATTACCTACGGCTGGTAATCTGAAATGTTGTTTAATGCGGAAACTACCTCGGGCAAAGGTCTGACGATATGGAGTGTGTAGCGAAACGTCCATTTGAAGGGACCATTTAAAAAAAATGCCAAACAAGAATCAGGTAGTTTTGTGTTTTGTATGATAAACTTAGTTGATAAAGGCAAACAAGCAAATACAGATATTACGGAAAATTTAGTGATTGTGAAGTTTGTGAAACATTGTAGAATCACCGACAGCATATATCATTGGTTCTTTTTGCATACCACATGACTCATAATTATAATCCTGAGGGTAACCATAATTCTTAAACCTTAACCTTCCTCGAAATCCTAATGTTGACTCAACATTTCTGTGTTTTAGTAATGTTTATACCTCCACAATACTAATGCAAAACTATTAATTCCTAGTTTTAATTTTTGACAGTGGTACATTTTGCAGGCAGCAGTTTAAACATAAACAGATTTCAAGAAGTCTCCAAACATATTTGTAAAACATATTTATCACAGATTTCTTTGATAAGAAAATAATGAAGTCGGTCTTATATTGCAGATAAAGTATAGAAAAACACATAAATTATGCTTCAATTCTAGAAGTGGTACTAAAGTCTTAAACCTCGTGTAGTATCTGCATGAAGAAGTTTGAGCACTTTCATTAAAACCCATGAGGAACAATTGTGTGCTTGAAACAAAAACGTATTTTGAGGATTCCTTCCTCTAAATTTACTCTGGTGCCTCCTTTTGCCACATTTTTGACTGTGTTTCCCATTGTGCAGGAAGGAGTTTTACCACAGAGGGTCGGCTGTCAAGCAGTCCATCATTGCACTTCCGCATGGTAAGCCAATAGAATTACAATCCATGAGAGCCCGACTGTCACCCAAGGAATACTGGCTAATCTCTTGATTTCAGCACAGTAGCTTTCCTCTCTGGAGCCATAACCCAAACATGAACATACAAAAGTTACGTATACTCTATACCTTACCAAAATACACACAATCTTCAACAACCACAACATTGTCGTCTTCAAGCATGCAGTAACTGGCTGTGCTTCAGGGATATCCGGAGAAAGGAGAAGCTGGAGAGGAAAGAAAAGATGAGCCAATCATCACTTAGATCACAGAAAGATCAGATCAAGAGCTCTCTGGTGTTGGTCACTCAGGCACTAATGGTTTTGCATCAAATTTTCAGCTTTGTGATCTGTTGACCAACACCCTGCTATTTTGCAAAGCAATGATTTTGTGAGGAAGAACATTCATTTATGAATTGCATAACAAAAATCTGTTTATCGTTGTTGTTCAAGAAATCTTAATCAAAAGCCATGGGTTGTTCAAATCTAACGGCAATGCAACACAGTGGAAACAAAATCTTATCTTATTGTGCGTATTCTGTGTTTCTACCTGAATGACATGCATCCACACGTGCGCAAAATTATTCATGCACACCTGCTACCTGGACTCTGACACCTACTAACGGAGATTACAAACAAACGCAATGCTTGTTAATAAAATCAAACTTCATATTGGGTTATTATAAGATCTGAAATTGAAGTATTTCTCCAATATCACAGTTTAATGAGTCATTGTATTTTGGGGCTTTCCATTTTCAAACTAGAAGACCTATTGTTATTCCAGATATTATTATTATGTTTATGATTATTATTACTATTATTATTATTATTATTATTACTGACTTTTTTTGGTCATATCGTACCGAAACATCTTAACCTACAAAAACTAAATTTTGCTCAGAGAGATATTATGAAATACATTTTTGACCTTGACCTTGAATGGACCTTCAATGGACTGTTTTTCTTGTGAACACATTTTAGGAAAAACCTTACGTTCAATCAAAGTAAAAATTTGCTAGTGGGCCAGAATAAATTCCTTGACGCCAATTTAAGATTAGTTCACTTTAACCTAGTTTATTCATTTTGCAAAGTCGTATGTCTTCACACATAGCCAATTCACCTTGGGATGTCCTAAAAGATGCTTTGAAAACTCGGTCATGCATTTAGCCTATTGGTTCACAAGCAAGTGACCACTATATTCGTTATGGGTGTGTGTCTGTCTGTCTCTCTGTTTGTCCCGAGCATAGCTCCGTGGGTTTTGATCCGATCTTGATAAAATTAGGGTGTGAGGTTTGTATCATGACCTAGTTGTGTTTTCCAGAGAATGGGCGTGCTGCGCCCATTATGGGCGGAGCCACGCCCCAAAAACATGTGTTTTTAGGGAGTAGCCGGTTTCAAGTTACATCTTCTCCAAGGGGGTTTGTCGAATCTGGCAGGGGTTTCGGTATTTGGTTAGCCTAATGGCACCTGCATAGCCCTACGGAGCTCGATTTTTCATTTTCGTCCCAAGGTCAAGGTCATAAGGTCATGAACATAGAAAATGTCAAAAAAAATCAATAAATTTGGCATCGAGCTCCTAGGGTTTTCAACTGTTTCGAATGTAAGTTGCTATGCAAGTAGTGCTCATGGAGTTCTACAACTTTCATCATTTACGTTTTTTCCCGATTCCCGCCAGTTTGCCCGTGGCATCCCCTCGAAGGTCAAAAAATAAAAAAGGCGAACCGTGTACATTGCTCGTGAACCATCACCGTCTACAGACTTGTCATTTATTTACATTTATTTTCTTACCATCAACAAGCTGCACCTTAGTATCCTGGAAGCCTTTTGCAAACTGTCACACTGACTTAGTTATGTATGACCCAATCTGATATTTAACCTATCTTACCAATCAGATCACCATGATCTATTTTCCTAATTTGATCCATTTTGCTCTATTTCACCCTTTTAACATACTGATGCACCTCGTTGCCTGTCAGGATTTAAAATCGGATTTGGAGTTTGAAATGGAAAGACTTCCCTATTGTTCACGATAACATTCTCCTTATCTTTGTTATTGGTTGGTAGTGGACATGCCCTTTTAACTGCTACCAAGTGCTTGTCTGGTCACGTGCTTTGTGGTTGAGAAGGTACTGGTTGTTTGTGGGGCGTTGTACTTACAATGCTTGGTGAAACGGTGCCCTGGTGTAGTGTGGTAAAGATTTGTGACAATGTATGCCTACCGTGACAGTGTTTTCTGTTCACCTTGTTTGTCCTATATCCGCTTCACGCCATCCCATTCTTGCAGTATACAGGGTGGCCCAAAAGTCAGGAGCCACAGGGTTAAAATTGTATAAAGTAAAAAATAAATGTAAGGACTAAAAAATACTTTGTGATAGTAAAGATGTTATTTATTAATTGATGACCATGTGAGATTTCCACTGATAATATCTTAAGTTACAGTTAATGTTTGAATTGTTGGCCACTTTGATTCTATATCACTTCTACACATGATGTTTGGGCATTTCTTAGCAAGCTCCACTCTCTCATCCTTTGTTAATTTTGCTGCCATCACTTATCTGGAAAAAGAAGGGGCAATTAATTTTATTAAATATACACACTGAAAATAATATACAGTACAATATATAAATCAATTATTTCAGTCCAACCACCTAAATCATTTCTGGCTTCTGACTTTTTGGCCACCCTGTATATTGATGGATTTTTATTGTGTGGTGATGTCATTTGTTTCACTAGTTAGACCATCTTCTTTGCCTTTCGGCTACCAAGCCTCAAGCACCAATCGCCGATGTTTATTGGATGCGACGCCGATTACGCCTCAACTCATATCTATAATACAGGATTGGAAATAATTATGGAAACACAGAGTATGCATAAAAAATGAGTAATCACAAGCAAGAGATGTAAATAATACAAACACAATGGACTAGCGCCTTTTAAACTGCATTGGTGACCATGAACTACTGTTCCTCACCAGCACTTGCTGTAAGGATCCTCACCAACATGGTATGCCTGCCACACATCAACCCTGTTTAAATATCCTTCACCAGTTAATAACAACTTAATTGTAGCCAGCAGGATAAATACCAACATTTAAATTGGTAATCTCGCTCAGTTGCAGTGTGTGGAAAAAACATAATAATGACTATTTGCCAAATGCAGTGTCAGCTGATAAAAAATATTTATTGGAACGGCACTCGATAGAGCGCATACTTCCGCCAGGCTGAACAGTTTATGTTTTGTAGTCCACTGATAGGCTGGATCTGCATCCGGACTTCAACCAAAATCTAATCAATCTGTCCTTGTTACACACCCAACTCTTCCATCCACCAAGTTGAGTTGAAATCTGTCCACAACTTTTGGAGATATCGTGGTATATATTGTTTTTGGCTCCATCTCTCAATTGTGACAAATCACTTAAATTCTTGTATCCTGATCTGGATCTTAACCAAAATCCAAGCAATTTGTCCTTGCCACACACCCAACCTGTCCATCAAGTTTACTTTGAATTCCATCCATAAAATTTTGAGATATTGTGCTATGTATCGTTTTTGGCCCTCTTGCTCAATGAAGAAGAATGACTTAAGAAATTCTAGAGTATCTTGAAGAGTGGGGGAGGGCGATGATTAAGGATGGTGGCGGGACGCTCGTGACAGAGGGGGCAGTATTGAAGGTGTGGGAAGGGCATTTCAAAGAGTTTTTGAACCAGAAAGGAAGCAACGGCGAGCCTGAGTTACCGTGTTATGTTAAGGGGGAAGTGGAGTTGGTGGAGATCACAGAGGAGGAAGTGCGGATGGCATTGAAAAGGATGAAAAAGGGAAGGGTGCAGGCATTGATCAGGGGTGGACAGAAATGATGATTGCTGTGGGAGAAGATGGAGTCAGTTGGACGAAGAGGCTATTGAATATATGCATGAAAGACCGTTCAATTCCAGGGGATTGGAGGACAGGGTTAATTGTGCCGATACGGAAGGGGAAAGGAGATGCTTAAGATCCGGAGAAGTACAGGGGCATTATGCTCCTTAGTCATGTCATGAAGGTGCTGGAGAGAATTCTGAGAAGGAGGATAAGGAAGAGTGTGGAGATGGAGGTCGGTGAAGAGCAGCAAGGGTTTAGAGAGGGTAGGGGGATGACGGATGGGATGTTCATGCTGAGACAGCTAGTGGAGAAGAGGTTGGAGGTGCAAGGTGAGATGGCATTGGGATTTGTGGACATGGAGAAGGCCTACGACTGTGTCCCAAGAGGGATGGTGATGGCAACATGGGAGGATGGGATGGATGCAGGATAAGGATGAGAGTGCTGGAAGCAGAAGTTAGGTTGATGGAAGGGATACACAAGGGAATTAAGGGAAGAGTTTTGGTTGGTCCTGGGATGTCTGAGGAGTTTGGCATGAACATTCATTTGAGGGAGAGAAGCACTCTCAGCCTATTCATGTTTGTCATGGTGATGGAGCTGGTAAGCAGGAAGATGAGCTTGAGGGGAAGTATGGGGAGGATGTTTTATTCAGACGATCTGACTGCTGTGGTGGAGAGTGGGCGGGAGATGCAGGAAGTATTGGGGAAGTGGAACTAGGCATTTGGGAAGCATTGGCTGAAGATGAGTATGGAGAAAACTGAGGTGATGTGGGTTGGGCAGCAGAGAAAATAAATGAATATCAGGTTAGAGGGGAAGTACATCAGGCAGGGAAATCGGTTTGGGTATCTGGGAGGAACAGTGACTGGGGATATTAAGTCCGAGGCAGAGGTGTGGAAGAAGATTCAGGTGGGTGCGAATGCATGGAGGTGGGTGCAGGGAGTAATGGCAGACAGAAAGATATCAAGAGAATTGAAAGGAAAGGTTCTGATGTCATATGTAATGCCGGCCTACCTTTACTGCCCGGAGATGGTGGCACTGACAGACTACAACAGAGGCTGCAGTTTTGCGAAAACAACTGCCTCAGGAGGATTACAGGAGTGAAGAGGGTGGATAGGAGGAGGATGGATGAACTGAGGGAGGAGATTTGATTACAGATGAGCTTGATGGGGAGGTTGGTGAAATTCCGGCTGAGATGGGCTGGACACTTGGTGCAGATGGAGGAAGAGAGAATGGCAAAAAGCGGATAGGTTGAGGGAGTAAGGTAGGAGGAATAGAGGTCGACTGCGGTTGAGATTGGAGAATTGTGTGAGGAGGGATATCAGTAAGGTAGGAGTGGTTGGAGAGTGGAGAGAGTTGGCTGAGGACAGAGGGAAGTGGAGGAGTACCGTGATCAAGGCAGTGCAAAAGCTTGGTGCCATTGGACCTTACCCCTTATAAAGGGAAGAGGAACAGAAGAAGACGAAGAAGTATTCATATCCGGGCCTTCACCAAAATCGGAGCAATGTTAGCAAAATCACATCTTGCGAAACAAATGTCTTCGAAAGCCATGTAGGTTGACTGATACCGCAGTTATCAGTGTCAGAGCTGACACTGCAGTCAGCAACAGACTGTTCTGTTTTTCACAGAATGCAACTGAGTCAGATGACCCATTTTATGTTGATATACTGTACAAATTACCCTGGTGATGTCCCTGTGTTTGCTCCACTGTTCTCCCCCCCAGTTCTTCTCCAACCCACCTCCCCCTCCACCCAGGAGTCAAGAAACATAGATTGATGTAGTGCAGGCATGATAGGCCAAATGGCCTCCACCTGTGCTCAAGTACATTATTGTATTTCCTTGCAAGCACTGATGATATGAGACACTCAGCTGAGAATTTTAGTATGGATTTTCCTGGTCAGTATTAAGCATACGCCAGTGAGGGGTTTAACAGATGATCTCATAAATTTCTTGGATTTTGTAAGTCCCAACTTTGTAAATGGTTCTTCCCTTTTGGTAAAATTCCTACGCGTGGGCGTCCTGAAGAATGGTCTCATGCTCTGATTGTTCATGTAGTTTCGACCTTTCAATTTCTTTCAAACGTACTCTTATCATAGCGTGCTGTTTTTAATAGTATTGCCACGCACAAAATGCACTTTGCATCACGTACAGCTATTCTAAGCAATGAAGAAGGTTGATTTCTTGAAGTACGATCAGTCATCTGCACTTCTTTTTAATTATAGTGTTCACCCCTCTGAACGCAGTTTTACGGTAAATCATATGATGTCATATTTACTCATAAAGTGTCCCACAAGTGCAGTTTTCAATATACCTGGATGCTATCTATCCTGTTATATTTTTAACTGCCATCTTCGTAAGTTACGCTCCTTATTATGAAAGTAAAGGAAAACTTCATTCCCAACGACCACTTGGGCGTGGTTTACTATTCCCACATAACGATATCTCACACAGGCCGGATGCAAGTCCCATGGCAGGCCACCTGTTAGTGGAAGTTATGTTGGGCAATCTATCATGTTTGCTTGTCGATGCCACTTGGATCCTGTGGTGTAATGTAAACTGTAAATTCCAATCAAGATCAAAGGCGTAATTGAAGTCTTGCCTTCTAAGATTCATCAGCGATGAAACAATCCAGAGAACGCGACACACGACTGCATTTCTATTTCACTGATGCTGATCTGAATTGATTATTATTTTTTATTTTACATATTGTACACCGCTCCTTCCCAATTCCATATCCAGACGATGCATGACGCGATCGCCGGTCGCCAAAGGGAGTACTCAGTTTTCACTGTTTGCTTTCTTGTTTGTTTGTTTGTCTGGGCGATATCTCAGCCATCATTTGAACTTGGAAGCTGAAATTTGGGGACAAAAGTGAATATGTGCTTTGGTTAAAAGGTATTTTTTCTTTTTTGATTAATTATTTGATTACATAACTATTATCGATTTATTAATTACTTATTTTATTTTATTTCTCAGCCTGGCAATATCTCAGGCACCTTTTAAGCTTGGAAGCTGATATTTGGATACGACAGTGAACAAGTGATTTGGCTATAAAGGATATTTTAGATTTATTGATTAATGAATTAATTATATAATTTTTCGATTAATTACTTAATTTTCAAAAAGTTACAGATTTGGATGAAACAGTGGTGGTTGAGGAATGTTATGAGCCAATTGATTAAGAAATTAATTATTTTACAATTATTATCTATTTATTTTAATTCTGCAATTAATTGATCAATTCTTGTACACCACTCCCTCCCAATTCCGACTCCATATGCTGCAAGGCTGCATTGATGGGTGTCAAAGGTGCCCTGGCGATGTCGTGCGCTGGAGGATTGTTTATTTATTTGGCATGGGGGCGGTGTACTTTGAATGTACCGCTACTTGTCAAACTTTTGTTTTCTGTGCATATATTTAATGACTCAGATAGATCACTGGCAGCATGCTCACTATTTATTTCTACACAAATACATTGAATCTCACTGCAAGTCATCATTCTCGAATTGATGTTTCTCAGCATCTTCCAACATTTTGGATTTTTTTGCATTATTCACAACTTTGGAATAAAATCTCAGCCTCTTCACCATTTGGGATTTAAATCTTCACCTCTGCCACGATTTTGAATTCAAATCTCCTTATGTTATGCCATTATGGATTTGCTTTTCTTCATCTTTCATCAAAGCCTGGTGTTGGCTTTGTGGTTAAGGTAGCTAGCTTGGGATATTAGGGTCCTGAGTTCAAGGCCCATTGGCTGCTGAATTAACACCAGGTGGGGTTGACTCAGCTTGCCATCCTTCTGAGGTTGGTGAAATGAGCACCAGTGTACTGGTAATCGGAACACTGTATCAGTGGCGTAACTGCATCCATAACCAATGATGCAACCAGCAGCCACATTGGCTGCACATGAAAGTGTGTGTGTGTGTGTGTGTGTGTGTGTGTGTGTGTGTGTGTGTGTGTGTGTGTGTGTGTGTGTGTGTGTGTGTGTGTGTGTGTGTCTTGCAACATTTTGGATTTACAGTAAGTCCCCACATTTTTGCCATTATGGATTTACGTTACCTCATCTTCAACCACTTTGTATTTGAGTGTCCGCATTTTACGCCACGATGGATTTAAGTCTCCACCTCTTCCACTATTTTGAATTTAAGTCTCTGCATTTTATGCCATTTTGGATTTAAGTCTCCACATTTTATGCCATTATGGATTTAGGTCTTCACTTCTTCCACCATTTTGGATTTTAGGCTCTGCATTTTACACCATTTTTGATTTGAGTCTCTGCACCTTATGCCATAATGAATTTAAGTCTCTGCCTCTTCCACAATTTTTAGCTCACCTGGACTTTCATTCCTCTTTTTTTCCCACCTTCAGAACAAACTCCCACACTCTCTTCAATCTCACTCTTCCCTCCAGGTCTTCAAAACAGCTGTTCACCACCATCTCTTATCTTCTCCCATCCAAAACCACAATCTTTTCTACCCCCTTTAATCCACCCCAAACCCACCTCCTTCAAATTCCCTGCTTTCCTTCCTGAATATCCCTGTCGTGGAAGGACCTGAAAGTCCCTGTTGTGTCCATCTTGTTTAACCCATGTACCCTGCTCCATCCCTCTCCCTTCCAGAGATCTCCTCATGTCTGTTCCCCACTGCTTTTTCCTACCCTCTCCCACCCCTCTTGTCTCCTGCTCCCCTTGTTGTACGTTCTGTGTGTTAGCTCTTATGCCAGCCTCGACAGTGGATACAAAAAAAAGAAAAGGTGAGCTTATGTGATCGAGCAGTGTCTATAAGTGAGTGAGTGATTGTCATTCAGTCTGTAAACACTTCAGTCATTATCGCTTGAACCAAACACGTTTTGATGAAACTTGGCCACAAGCTTCATATCTGATGGCTAATGAAGGTTTTTGACCACATCAAATTCTGCAGTTATTAAAGGGGTTTATGGGGTTTTATTGCCTCCCCCCCTAAATATAGGTACAATGCCTATAGAAAGTTTACACCCCCTTTCAAAATTTTCTCCTTTTGTTGCCTCATAGCCTGGAATTAAATTTCATTACATCAGACTTTTTCCAACTTTATTTACACATCGTAACCCACAATTTCCAAATGAAAAACAAATTCTACAAATTTCAGAAAATTAATTAAAAAGACAAAACTAGAATATCTTGGTTGGATAAGTGTCCACCCCCTTTAATAGAATTGTAAATTAGCTCAGGTGTAACCAATCACCTTTAAAATCACACACCAAGTTAATTGGCCTCCACCTGTGTTAAATTGTAGTGATGGTGATTATTTCAGAATAAAATCAGCTGTTCCTGGATGTTTCCTCTGCTGGGTAGTGCATTTTACAGTAAAAACTAAACCATGAGCACCAAGGAGCTTTCAAGAGACCTTCAGGATAAAGTTGTGGAAAGGCACAGATCAGGGGGTGGGTATAAAAGTATTTCAAAGGCCTTGAATATCCCTTGGAGCACAGTCAAGACAATCATTAAGAAGTAGAAGGCATATGATACCATCAAAACCTGGCCTAGATCAGGCCGTTGCTCCAAACTGGATGACCAAAGAAGGAGGAGATTGATCAGAGAGGCCACCAAGAGGCCAAATGCAACTTTGAAAGAGCTACAGGTCTTTATGGAAGAGACTGGTCACTATATGCAAGTGACAACAATATCCCAACCACTCAAAAAGTCTGGCCTGTATAGTAGGGTGGCAAGAAGGAAGCCATTACTCAAAAAAGCCCACCTTGAGTCCCGTTTGAGGAATGCAAAAAAAAACACTCCAGAAATTTTGAAGCCATGTGGAAAAGGTTTGTGGTCTGACAAACCCAAGATGGACTGTCTGACAAACCCAAGATGGACTCAACAAAACTGTTGGCCGAAATGCAAAACGTATATGTTTGGCACAAACCCAACAGAGCACATCATCCAAAGAACACCATCCATACTGTGAAGCATGGTGGTGGTATCATCATGTTATGGGGATGCTTTTCATCAGCAGGGACTGGGGCACTTGTCAGAATAGAAGGGGAAATGGATGGAGCAAAATTCGGAAAAATTGTAGAGGAAAACCTGCTGCCCTCTGCAAGAAAGCAGAAATTGAGACGGAAGTTCACCTTTCAGCATGACAATGACCCGAAGCACACGGCCAAGGCCACACTGGAGTGGCTAAGGAACTAGATAAATCTCCTTGAGTGGCCCAGTCAGAGCCCCAACCTAAATCCAATTGAAAATCTGTGACATGACTTGAAGATTGCTGTCTATCAACACTCCCCACACAACGTGACAGAGCTTGAACAGTTTTGTACAGAAGAATGGGCGCGTATTGCCCAGTCAAGATGTGCAAATTTGGTTGAGACCTATCCCAACAGACTCACAGCTGCAATTGCTGTCAAAGTTGCTTCCACCACTTATTAACCCAGGGGGGTGGACACTTATCCAAGCTGGATATTGTCGTGTCCATGTCAGTTAAGACCGACCTGGACGGATAACCAGAGTTCTATCTTGGAGGCGAACACGTGATCCTTGGAGATTAAAGCGCGTGCGGGACGGGGGTAGCAAAGCATGTTCCAGATGCATTCATTTGGATGGAAGACAAGGGTTTATACTCGAACCGACAACGAATAGACAGGCACAAGCATTCTTTAATAAATAGGGGTTTAATGCACATAAATCAAATATTCATAATGGAAATCAACCAAACGTGATAATAAAACCTGAGGTAAATTAAATTCCTATTTGAGGTGCCTCCACACACAGTTACAAAAACGGACAAGGGGGTGAGATAAAACAAAAGAAAAATTCCTCCTGTATTCTGGCACTTAGTAGCTTCAGGTCCAGAAATGGTCTTTTATGAGCTTGACGATCGAATCGCATCGACCTGCATGGGAAACTGTGCCCAAAAATGGCGCTGAGCCGTTCTCTGGGCAGGAAGCGTACGAGAGGTACTTTGTGTGGATGTTCCCTTCGTTAAGAGCCCAGAAACTGCCGAACAGTCTCTTCTCATGTTCGAGATTGCCACCCCACTCCTCTCTGAATACCAGGTCCACTCACAACGATGGTTCAACTTCCTTCTCCATCACACAACAGGATAACGCCGAGTTCGCTGAGAGACGCGCTCATATTCTTCTCTCTCTCATAAGCTTACACCTCGTGACTCAGCCGAACAGTAATGGCGAGCGTCTTACTCCAGCATGCGGGCAAATTCACACAGCACAAACACGAGAATTGCACAGCCTTCTTCGGCGTGTCGAGGAGGGACCAGCCAGTGAAACCCTTTTTCCCTCCATTCGCGTACCTCATACACTCTTCTCTCCCCTGAACCTTCTGATGTCACAGCCATCCATCATCCACCCCAAGGGTGAGGTTTGCTAGTTGTCATTAGTGGAGGCGGGGTTTTCGCCTGCTTGCCCATTTGGCTCGGTTGTTGTTTGAAGGACGTGATTCCTTTTTACTCGCCGGTCTTGTAAATGCAAAAACATAGGAAAAGGTCACAGGGGGTGATCACATACTGGGAGAACTTATCCTTAAACCCTACCTAATCAACACAGCACTTCCCTCCATGCCATGACACGTAACAATTTAAGCTGACAATTTCCCTACTTTCGTTACATCGAAATGTCTCCTACCCGTCCAAGGACCATGTTACCCTATATAATCCTCCCTTTGCTGTGAAATTCCTCCATCTACCCCACAAACATAACAATTTTCTAGTTTTGTAATTTTAATTAATTTTCCAAAATTTGTAGAATTTGTTTTTCACTTGGAATGCTACACTTGGGCTACAATGTTTAAATAAATGTGGAAAACGTCTGATTGAATGAAATTTAATTCCAGGCTATAAGGCAACAAAAGGTGAAAAATTTTAAAGGGGGTGTAGACTTTCTATAGGTACTGTATTTGCTCTCTTCTCCAAAACTGCACAAATGATTTTGATGAAACGTGACCACAACCTTCATCACCCATATTGTACCAAAGTGTATTGACCGCATCAAAATCTGCGCTCATTAAAGGGGTCTACCGGGGAGGGGGTGGGGGTGTTGACCCACAAAATAGGTCTTTACTCTCTTCTCTGAAACTACACACACAATTTCGATGAAACTTGATCACAACCTTCATCACCCGTGATGTACCAAAGTTTGTTCACAGCGTTAAGAAAATCAGGGTCGAAGTGGATCTGAAGGGTTTTCAGTGACTGTTGCTCCAGGTGAACTTCAGCACACGTGGTCCTATTTTTCATTCGAGTCTCCGCATCTTCCAAAATTTTGGATTCAAGTGTTCACCTCTTCCATCATTTTGGATTTGAGTCTCCACATATTATACCATTATGAATTTACGTTTCCTCATCTTCCAACATTTTGGATTTAAGTCTGCTTCTTCCACCATTTTGGATTTAAGTCTCTGCTTCTTCCACCATTTTGGATTTGAGTCTCTGCATCTTACGCCCTTATGTATTTTAGTCTCCACCTCTTCCACCATTTTGGATTTGAGACCACATCTTACGCCAACATGGATTTGCGTTTCGTCTTCCACCATTTTGGATTATAGTTTCCACCTCTTCCACCATTCTGGATTTAAGTCTCTGCATCTTCCACCATTATGTATTTAGGTTTCCTCATCTTCCAACATTTTGGATTTGTCTCCGCATCTTACACCATTATGGATTTATGTTTCATAATTTTCCAAGATCTTGGATTTAAGTCTCTATACATCTACCACCATTTTGGATAATTTAAGTCTCCACCTCTTCCACAATTTGAAAAACGGTCTCAGGGAAGATATATTTGTTCCAGCTGATGTAAGAGTTCAAAACAGCACCTTCCACCATCTGCTGTTGAATGCTTCAAAAGAAAAGCCTTTATTGAATGAAAATGCAACTTAAAGGTACAAATTAAATATGTGAATGTGACACAAGTCCAAGTGTGATGAACTGAATGACCAATTTCTGTGTCTGGATTTCTTTGTGTATTCTTGTAATAGTGGCACTTTAACATTGGTTGAAAAAAACAACAAACCAGAAACCTGTAGGTGACTTCAAAAAGTCTGCTGAGTTCAATAAGGAGTCATACACCCACCACATGTATTTGCTTTTCCGGTATTAACTCGATTATTTAAAAAAAACAAAAACATAGCATTTCGTTTCCAATCGGTGAGCCACAGAAAACCAGGTTTATTAGGTGAAAAGTCATGTTTACAAGCAGGTATTTCCATGTGACCACTCAATGTAAATATATACAATGGAAAAAAATGGGGTATGTCTGTTTACTTGAGTACAGCACCACATGTTTGTTTTTTAACTGCAATATTCTCACTTTTACATCACAATTTTAAAAGGTGACATTGTTTTTGAGAATGTAAAATATACAAATTATGTATTGTATCTTATACTTGTGTTTCCTGACAGTTGGGAACTGAGGCTAAAATAACAGGAATTGAGGTGAACAGTGATGGAGATACTTCCCATTATGAAATGGTGAGTTTAAGGAAGACTGAATTTGATGATGAACATGAATGATGATGAACATGAAGACTGAACATCTCAGATGATGCACACAAGGAAAACCAGACACAGAATAATGCCACTCATCCCATCAAGCCCATCTCAACTCCACATTCCCAACACCCCAGGAAAAGAACACTATCCCTGTCGCCTTTTTTTTGTTTCGAACTACACAAAAAATAAATAACTACACATTCCCAAATGACAGGATACACAAGCAAAACAATCTGACATCTTCAACTTGCAGACATCATAACTTAATCCCACCTGGCTGACCATAACCTACCTACCATTCCTGCCAATATATCTTCATTCTTCGATGAACATTGCTTCTATGTACTTATCCAAATACAGTTTAAATGTATCAAATGTCCCTGCTGCTTCCACTTTCTCTAAAAGATCATTCTATGCTTTAACATCTCTGTGTAAAGTACCCCTGCCTAATTGTTTCTAATCACGAAGAAACAGTCCTTACGGATGGTTTAATTCTCCCAGAATTCCAGAAGGGATGACCCCCATAATACCCCCTCCCACTTGGCACGGTGCTATATGATACACACATAGAGAGAATTAGGGTCCTCCCTCCACTCTGAACCCTATCCCCACCCAGAGGTTATGAATTTTTGTTTCACCTAAAACCTGCCCATGCACACTTATTGTTTCCGAGTAGAAACACCAGTTTTAAACCATTCCGTCCATGGTTCAGAAATGCATTGAAGTCGAACAAACAGACATTTCTCAAATTATATATTGTACATGCTGTATATCCTTTTGATTATATCTCACTGACTTGAGTCCTGAATGACTGTGCCAGTCTTGGGATTTTTAATTGAGGTATAGCACAGTCCCCTCCTTCCTGAATTTCTTTATCCGTTTGTGTGGTTTCCTTAGACGGGGCTTCTCTGCAGTTGAAATTGGTTTTGAACTTTCCTTGAGTGGACAGGTGCCCTGTAGCTTGTCCAACCCAGTTTACGTCAACAAACCTTCCTCCATAGTTGCCCTTAAATGATTGCCTTCGGAAGTATATTTTGACCGAGAACGTCTTCTGTTCTGTCTTCAGGGCCTGCTCAGCTCTCATGTAAGGGTAATAATCTTTATGCTTGTTATATCTACACCTTCTCAGCTATCCATACCTGTAATATAAAAGACAGGTTAGTGAAAATAAGGTTGTCAGTGGCGAAGGTACTAACAGTCCTAAAGCTGATCCTTGATGTACCGCACTACTTACAACTTCCCAGCCCATCTTCTCTGCCACTATCCTTCCTATCACTAATCCAGTTTCCAATTCCAATTAGCTACTCTACCATATACTCAGCAAGCCCTCACCTTATTTAATAGCCTTCCGTGTGGTACCTTATCAAATTCCTTCTGATAATCTAGATAGACTACATCCACTGTCCTTCCTTCATCCACCCAATCAGAAACTTCTTCATATAACTCCAAAAAACTTGTAAAACATGATTTCCTTTTGTTAAATCCATACTGAGTGCCTTTAAGTAGCTGCTTAAATGTACTTAAAAACTTCCCCATCTAATTCCTCATTAATATTTACATCCTCCCCACAAATTAAATTCAATCGGTTTGTAGTTCTCCGATTTCTCTCGAGATCCTTTTTTCTCTCCACATGAACAAGGCTTATGGAAGAACAGGTTAAATTGATCATGGGGGAGAGGGACAACAATTGGGCACAACCAGTAAGGGAATAAACAAACAGAAAAGGATAAGGGAGAGAAAGGAGGAAACACTGAAATCGGCAAGTAAGAGGGTTGAGTTCGGAAGTTTTACCAGTAGGGGGTTCCTGGAAGAATGTGTGCATCCTGGAGTTGCTGGGGAGGGTTGGAGGACTGGCAGCAGATAAAGCAATATCGAAGAAGAGGCAGTAGAAAGAGAGACTACCAACCTGCCTGCAATGTGAAAGGAACAGACTGTGTTTCAGCCTCGTCGCAGGAGATTCCAATAATGTTGAAAGCTTTAGATTCCAAAGAATCCAGGAAAGACGGATGTCATCCTGGGTATCCAGACCATAAGGGAGAATGAATGCTTCATTGAGTTGCGGCCAAAGTCCTTGCAGACTGTGAGTAGCACTAATTTTCCAAGGAAAGACTTGGTCAACAGTGGATGCCCAGTCTGTGGTTGGAGAGGTTATGGCTGGGGGTGAGGCCGAGAAGTTCAAGAGAGTGAAACTCTTCCCGTGGCTGACCATGGAAATATAGAGGTGGGTTAGTTTGATGATCCTTCCAGTGACAGGATGAGACAGTGAGATTTTCCAGGATTGAAGGACATTTTCCATTTATCAAACCAGCATCTAATCAATTCCAGATCAGCAGAGAGTGACGCAGCTGCAGTCTACCTAGCACACAAGGTTGAGTCATGTGCAAAAAGGAAGTCATTTATATAGATGAGGAAGTATACCAGGCCCATCACACTGCCTTGTGGAACTCCAGCCTCCACTAGGAGAGGGGTGGAGAGGGTTCCATTGATAACAACACATTGACTGTGTGAGTAAAATAAGTTAGAAATCTAGGATTGAAGGCAGCCTTGAATACCACCAGCAGGGAGCTTGGCTAGTAAAGCAGGATGCCAGACTGTGCTGAATGCCCGAGATATGTCCAAGGAGACAGTCCTGACCTCTTGATTGACATATAGATCCTCCAACAATCTGGTACCTGTCCTGACTCCAATAAGTTGTTAAAGATATCAGTTAACATCATGCTTATCTGCTCTGCCAGCTCCCAAAATACTCAGTCTCAGATGCTTATTATCCCGCTTTACTTCCTCTACTTCCACGTGGAACTCCTCTAAACTCACTTTCTCACCTCCGAGATAGATTCCCTCAGCTATCCATAATTCCCTCATGTTCTTGCGTAAATGTTTAAGGAAATTAACTATTTCATAAGTTTGCCATCTCACTTTCATCACTTACCAATTTCCTTATGCTTAAGCCCTCAATGGGCTCCCATTTGTCTTAACCTGCTCTTTATCTCTTGTATACTTTAAAAAAAATTATCTGGCTAGTGTTTAATATATTTGACCATATCCTTCTCACATCCTCTTTTAGCTTACAAAGACTCTGGCTTTTAATTTAACTGAATATAGTATTGTTTTAGGGTTTGGATTTTCACGTTTTTGAAACCGTACTAGTCTGATGAGAATTACCATGTCACTGTCAGATCAGTAAAATCCAGCTTGCTCATCGATGATCTTTTGGAAGGGTGAAACCTGCTTATCCATTCTGGTCTGGTCTTCATGTTATATCAGTCATGATTTGTGTATTTTTTTTTCGATACAACATCGAGGCTCATAGAAAAGCTTTTGACTCTTAATGCCTTCTCTGGAGCTAGTACCAGATGCTCAAGTGCTGTCTTTGAAAAGATGCACCAAGTTTGCAGACCATAGAGTGAGCCATTGAAGGTACCAGGTCTGCATCATACAAAGCAACTGACATAAGAGGCCATTTGGTCCATCACACCATCCTTGTTATGATTTACGATGATATGCACAGATATCTAATTTAATTTCCTTACCTTCCTTAAACCACTGACATAATAATGCATGTGATTGCAAGGCTTTAAGGTATGCTACCAGTATGTCGCAGCACTTTATCCGCTGCACAATTGTGCTTCATTGATGATTGGACGACCTGGTGATGATTTGTCAGATCGTCGCTCTTCGCATTTGGCAGGTGGTGGCTCTTTACGACTATGTGGCACGACGCTCCGACGAAATTGCACTGAAATGCGGCGACCGGCTGCAGGTGCTTTACAAGGACACCGTGGACTGGTGGTTTGGGATCGGGACTGACGGTACCCAGGGGTACTTTCCAGCCAACTACGTGTCAGGATCTGGTGAGTTCCAACTTGGTGACTATAATATAATTCCAAGTTTAATATCCAATTTTGATGAATGCTAGTTTTCTGAGTTCCCTTTACTTCGCAGCAAAATCGTGTGCTCAGCGTAGGAAATATGTAATGTTGGGGCTCTTTGAAAGAACAGGATATATGGAACAGGAGAAGTAAAGGGAGGGAAGGGGGGGACACATTGAGAAAAAAACATTCAGAAAAAGAAAGGAGTAGAACATGGAGAGAATGGACAGATCGGACAGTGCAGTGGCAAAGGAGGATGTTGGGGGGGGGGGAGGAAAAGGCAGTTTAAAGAAGATTGAGGCACAACATACTCACAGTAGGTTTGAGAACTGTTTGATTATGACCTGCAATTAAACAATGAAAAAACAAAATTAAACAAATAAGCACGGAATATGTTTCGCAGGAATTACATGCTTTCCACCCAAATATCGTTAATTGATTTTTTTTTCTTTTCTTTCTGGAACCACCCTATTAGGAAACCTTTCACCACCTGTAGCTTTATACATGTCATAACCATTCAGCTGCCAGTGAAAGTGGGAGGGAATGGAGGAGAGGAGGTCATAGGGTCGAGGTGGATTTGTGCCGGCCATCGGGTGTTCCTTCTAAAGCTGCTGCTTACTGCATCAACATTTTAGTTTAATAAGGGTTGACTTGGGCCTTGTAGTCAGGGTTGCTCGAATGAATGCATGGCTGATGCTACACCTGTGTCTCATCTGCATAAAATTTGTTTCTTGACATTTTGCCTCTTTGCTCGTCTGACCAATGTGCTCGACGATCAATTTGTTCATTTCCTTGGCTGCAGTTAGGCCTTTATGTATCTTACTCATGCAGTTTCGTCAAACGAATAAACAAACACAAATAGTTTACAATTTTCAACTTGACACAAATTTTGTTATGACTACTACTTACGTTTGATAGGGCAAGCCTGGTGATTTTAATCGGGCAAGCCTCGTGTTGGCTTAATGGTTAAGGTGGCTGCCTTAAGATCTTAGGGGGCTTGAGTTTGAGCCCCTGTCATATGGTTAAATAACACCAAATGGGTTGACACCAGCCTGTCATCCTTTTGAGGTCGGCAAAATGAGTACCAGCTTCTTGCAAACAGGGCACTGAATCAGCGGCACAGCCACACTACCATCTATTTTTAAAATACGAAGACGGAGAGGTGAACAGAAACCTTTAAGTGAGCTTCCCACAGGTGCATTGGGATGCCAGGAAGATGCAAAAGCAAAACAAGCTGATTGTTATCGAATTTTTTTTGAAGATTAAATCTTCTTCTCCTCCTCTTCTTCTCCCCTTTATAAGTGGAGGTTCGATCGCACTAAGCTTCTGCCCTGCCTTGACCACGATACATCTCCACCTCCCTATCCTCCACCAACTCTCTCCAACCACACCGACCTTCCGGATATCCCTCCTCCCACAATCCTCCCATCTCAACCACGGTCTACCTCTTTTCAACCTATCTGCTCTTTTTGCCATTCTCTCTTCTACCATCCGCACCAAATGTCCAGCGCATCTCAGCCAGCATTTTAGCTGTGTCAGCTCGAACGTCCCATCCGTCATCCCCCTCCCCTTTCTAAACCCTTGCTGCTCTTCTCAGATCTCCATCTCCACATTTTTCCTTACCCTCCCATTCAGAAATCTCACCAGCACCTTCATTACATGACTGAGGAGTGTAATGCCCTGTGCATCTCCCTTCCTCTTCCATGTCGGCACAATTAACCCTGTCTTCCAATCCTCCGGATTTGAACCCTCTCTCATACATATATTCAACAGCGTTTTTGTCCAACCAACTCAGATTTCTTCCGCTGCAATTGTTATCTTTGTACACGCCTCATCAATGCCCAGCACGCTTCCCTTCTTCATCCTTTTCAATGCCATCTGCACTTCCTCCTCTGTGATCTCCACCAACTCTACTTTCCCTCAATATAACCCGGTAGCTCCAGCTCGCCATTGCTTCCTTCCTGGTTCAATAGCTCTTTGAAATATCCTTCAATACTGCCCGCCTCTACCTTCCTTAATCACCACCCCCCACCCCACCCCACCCTTTATGCCCTTACCATCCTCATCCCTGTCATGAGCCAATTTTTATGTATAATCTTCTTCCCACCATCCTCTTCCACATCATTCCTCACCTTATCCACAGCTCTCCTTGTGGCTTTCTTCTTCTGCCCATCCAGATGCAGCAACCACACCTCAGGCTGCCTCCCCTTTCCTTGAGCTTCTCTATCCTCTTCCAAACCTCCTCCTTTTCACCAATTGCCTTCGCTTCCTCCTCTGTCCACCATACCTGGTTTTGATGCCTCGACGGACGATGCACCCTTTTCTGGCGTCCTTCCACACAAAATTTCTGCAATTCCCTCAAACGCCTCTCCGTACTTCTCCCACTCCTCCTCCAAACCTTCCGCTTCTTCGCAAACTTGCTCATACAGTTCCGAGCCCTCAACCTCTCCATTTACTCAAACGACATTTCCTCTACACTTCCCCACCTAATAACCTGCCTCCTTTTCTTCTATAATTCAAACACCACAGGCTTGTGCTGGGTGGTGACATGCTCTCCCACCACTGCCTTACAATGCTTAACCCTTCACAAATATCACTGCCTTACCACCACCAAATGAATCAGCTATGGCCATCCGATTCCTCGCCACCAGCTCTGGACCCTCTCTATTCCTCGTTCCCCACCCAAATTTACCAACACATTCCTCTTCACCCAACTCTACTACTCCAATGTGCACATTGAAGCACAATATCATGTCCAGCTCAACCATTCCCATCATCCTCTCCAGTGCGTTCCTGATTTCCTGCTTCTCCACTCCACTCCTTCCCGTTTGTGGTCCATATACCGACAACATACACCATTTGCCTCTGCATCGCCACAACTATCCGTCCCTCCCATCTTTCCACTCTGACCACCTGCTTGCTGATCTCTCCAGATACTATTATTCCCACACCATTACTCCTTCCATCCCCACCCGTGTGTACCAGCCTGTATCCTTCTACCAACCTCCTTGCCATGTCCACTTTCCATCTGATCTCCTGCACACACAACACCTCCAACCTCCTTCTCCACCTCACCTCCACCACTTCAACCCTTCTCCCACCCATTGATCCCACATCCAAACTACATAGCTGGACCTCGCTTCTGAATTGCTGCCTGCCTGACAGAGCAAGTACCATCTTGAATAATTTGGGATGTTCAGGTCAATCATGTGTTTAAAACCATAAATATATTTAAAGTACAGGGGTGAAAGCTGAAAAAAAAGAAAGTATGTCCCCAATCAAATTGCTGATAATTCGACCACAGAAAGTTCTAGAGTCTAGACTACCTATTGATGTTAAAAGTTAACTTCTTACAAATAGGGAAAATAATTTTAATTTTTAATACAATATCATTTTTAAAAGTAAAAATTCGAATGATGGAGATTAAATGAAAAATACAGATGGAATCAACTGCCAGTCTGACGGAGGTTTAAAACCCGAAACGTCGGCTTCCGTTTCCTAGGGCAGTTAGCGTACTCCGATCAACGTCCTGTTGATTCCATCCATTGTTCACCTGTCCGCCGACCCAGGTCGACACGAACCTTCACTCGAAATGTATGACCTCATAGAATCACAGCAATGAGTTTTTTTTTAATAGGTGATGAGAATCATGAGATGCCATAAACTCGTGTTGGCCCCTGCCCCTCCAAAAAAGGTCAGAGACAGGGGACATTAAAATGAGCTCCGGTGGACGGACTGACCTATTATCCGTTCATGTAGTTTTGTGTACGTGATATTTCAAAAACCGTTCAACATTTAGCTTTCATATTGCAGATATCTATTCCACATGACATTATCTCAACCTGATTAGATCACGGCTGTGATTGGCTGAATTATGTTGCCATGGCAACCACCTTGGTAACTTGGCTTGTGTACGTGATATTTCAAAAACCCTTCAAGATTTAGCTTTCATGTTACACAGATCTGTTCCTCATACCACCCAAAAGGCGGGGAACCTCGAGTATCAATCAGCTCCTTGCGAGCTAACAGCGGTGGAGAAAGAATTGGATACTTGCAAGAAAATCACCTTTCTTTACAAAACATTCACATGCAGATCTGACTATTCAATAACACATACTTTGTTGTCTGCATCGTCAGTGAGGTGTGACTATGCCAGCTGATGCAGTGTACCCCCCCTCAATCCCTGTAGATTGTATCAAGAATGATACATATGGTTAGAGTACCAACACACAATGGCCTACTTTTTATCACGGTACCTTGGGGTGCAACATCTACAAGCAAGTGCTAACCAGACAGGAAACCTGAAAGAATTATGCAAAGTCATGGCTGCTGTAGTTGGAACCTATTCCATCGGGAATAGCATCGAGATTAGACAGCTACTGAGGCGAGTGTGCTAACTCCGAGCAATCCCTGTCCATGAATGAGCAAGTATGCATTAATCTTAAACAAAAGATAAGGCACCACATGGAAGGAGAAAAGAAAGCCCCGGTTTGATTGTTTTTTGATTGGTGCATTGGGGGTGCCGAGACACTATGGTGCTCATCGGTGGAGAAGGAAATGGACGGAGAATAGCCATTGTCTTGCCAGACCTCTGCTCGGTTTGCAGCTTGTCTCCCATGTGTTCCATCCCACTGTTGTGCCCAATTATTCGCACAATGGCTCTCGCAGGACTCTGGGGCCTGGACTTTTACACGCAAATGAATAATAATGGGTGCCCAAAGAGCGTGCCACTTCCCCGACCATACTTCACCCTGCCTGCAGGATTTTCCCGCTCATTCACTGAAAAAAAAAATAAAAAGATGAAAATCTTTTCAATGGTTATGGCCATGGGGTTCTACATTATTGTACAACATGGTGTTTATAAACTGCAGCACATCTTCCTTTACATTTATTATGCTTGCACTTCTCTCATATCCAGACATAAATATCGGGGCGAGCAGTATTTTTTCCGTAATAATGCAGGGAAATAACAGATGCATTTGCTGTCGTTTGTTTGCATTAACCAACTTCGAGTTTAGCAATCAAACTTTTTCAGCGCATTATGTGAACCCGTTGCTGTTCGAGTACAGTTGAGCCACATGGCAGGAAGATGATCTCACTTCAACCAAGGCAACCAGCTGCCTTCAACCATATTTTCTTAATATTCCAGCAAGCATGCTAAAAGGGGAAATTTTTCTTTGAAAAGTTTTGCATTGGTTACATTGTAAAGGCTTCACTCATAGTACTTGTAAACTGTAGGTGTGGAGCACTCCTGTGAGCTATCATTTTCACATTCAATATTCACCAAAGCCAACAATGCCACCCTTGACAGCCTCCAAAAGGAGCATCTGCAGGGGAAACATTCAGTGGTTTCCCCAGGCAGGAAGGTTCTGGGATCAGATGGTGCAGAGCATGCCGACCGACGCCCATCCCTGCCTTGTTGAACATCGACAATGGGACGATCGGCCTGGGATGGCCCTTCGTCTCTGCCTCCTGGGGCCTGTCCATCCCGCTTACATCAACAAACCTTACTCCCCAGTTGCTCATTGACGATTCATTACCTCTCCATCAGCGAGCTTTGGACGTCAAGATCGAGATAAACCATTCACAAAGTGGATTTTGTAACAATTTTATTTCGGTAAATGTTTTACATTTGTACAACAAAGCAAAGGAAGACTAGTTAAACTCATAAAAATTGTATACAAGTGAAAAAACAAAATAAGTTTTCTTTTCTTTACCGTGAGTGTTTAACACTTCCACGTCCTGCCTCCCTGTTATAAGCTGCGTGCACATTACATATGGCAGTGAAACAACAGATTTTGGGCGAGATTCTTAAAACGTACCTTTCGATAAAATCAAATGGTACGTACGTACACTTTGTAATCTTTAAAAAAGTAAAAATGACGAACTTGGGGTGCACTGCTCTTACACAAGAGGATTAGAGAGAGGAACAAGTATGTAACCAAGTGCTATGTCACTCTCAGGTGTTGACAAACATTGTGGCCGACGGATGGTTACACAAAAGCGCAGCTGTCTTATTGAACTTCGATCCTCGTCCAAAATTTTAATTTTTTTTGACACAATTAAATAATTTGTTGCTTAGTGCTACAATGTCTATATTCACATCAAGAAGAAATACAAACGACAAAAAAAAACAACAAACAATAAGTTCAGTGCACATTCCTACCACGTTAGGCATCGAAATGTAAAGAGCAAACAACGAAAATGTCGTCTTCGCTGGGATTTGTCCCAAGAGATAGAGTACAAGGCCGGTTTTTTGCGCTAGCCTTTGTCGCATTCTACATTCTAGTGTCGGGGTGTGAGGGTGGAGACTGGAGCAAGACCCTTCATTTCTCGTGTGTTCCCACCTCCCCCACCGAGACCCTGCGGCAGCGACCTCGAAACTACTAAATCGAAGACGGCATGAGGGGCAGATACATGAAACGCAATGACCACTCTCCACTTTAAGTTATTTGTTTAAAACTTTAATAATAATTTTAAAAACAAACATTCAGAAGAATGAACAATAACTTTAAAAATGTAACAAAGAAGTGTTGAATTACTTAGATCGTCAGTTTGTGCAAAACTGGATCGCTGAAGGATGAGAGTAACGGAGTGTTTTAAATTCTAGAAGACGATTGAGCAGCCAAATGCTACATTTTAAGTAGCAGTGAAGTACAAAAATGAATCTTTGAAGTGTTTGTTTGCTACTGCTGCAGCACAAAAAAAGTATCTCGATGACGTCATTTTTAAAAAAAAAAAATCTACAACATGGCTGTTATTTGTTTTGTTTTTTGCTACATATTCCCGAGAAGACGTTTTGACTTTGTGGACAAAAGAGCAGAAGTTCCCGATTTATTTAATGAGTCAAGAGCAGAGGAGGCCCATCCGAACACTCATAGCGATTACCCCTGTTCGGCAGGGCAGACTCATTAGCGTTGGGTACCTACAAAGTTGATGAGTCGGTTAAAGAGGAACGGCAAAAAACCCAAAACAAAAAGTACCAGTTTCTCCTGTCTACAAACACGAGACTCAACAATGTCGAGCAGGACGGTCCTCTGGGAAATATGTAAGGGCAGTGAGTACGCCGTTTGACCCTATAGGCGAGTATACTTCCTGGTATTGTGAAAATGGACAACTCAGGACCCACTTTGTATCCTATAAAGCCGTTGGGAGACTGAGAACTGCCACCGATCCATCCCATCATGAAAAAAAAACATAGACTCTGTATTCACTACAAAATGCGCTACCTTTCAAGTGCAATCAATAAAATGGCAACGTCGTTGAAAGAGACCTTGTAGACCGGCGCTAACAGAAAGAGGGGATATGTCATTTGAACAAAGCTTTATCTTCCCTCAATTCCCACAATACATTCATTGGAGATACAGCGAAAGGATCCGGTACCAATAGGGGGATGAAGAATATGAAAGCAGCCCTTTCAGAAAGCAGCGTAAAGTACGACATCTCTTTGCCAGCAGATAGTGCCAAAAACCATTATTCATTCCCCCAACTCCCCCCCCCCCTTCCAAAACAAAACAAACAAAAACGCAGATTCGTTAAATAGCAATACATTTTCAAATCCCTAATAAATAATTGCGAGCTCACTGCAACACTCAAAGCCGTAAAAAGGCGTTTTGTTTATACATTTCACGTGATATGTTCGAGCTGTTTGTAAGCAAAGTTTTCTTTTCTTTCTTGTTTGTTGTCTAAACGAACGTCAAACAACCTCGCGCACTCGGACGCGACGCCTTGGCCTTACATGCTTGTTCAAGCCGGAATAAAAACCAGAAAGGTAAAAACTCATCAAGTGCTGGCTATTGCTTGAAATTACGATTTTTAAAAAATTAAATTAAATTAAAAAATATAGCAGAGGAGTGTAGTACAACAGCTTTTTTGGAACAGGCGGTCCACCAACCTTCGACATTAAAAAAAAATTGTCTTAACACCACAGAACACTAAAGATGTAGAGATGGGGAGGGGGTAAAATATTTAAAAACAATACCAAGCAAAAGTCAAACTGCTTCCAGGAAGTGATGGTTGGCACAGATTGGTGATTCGTAGAGGCGTAGGATTTGAGCCTCGGTTTGAACAAGGATTCCTACAGGAACAGATGGCGAGAAGCAAGGCCAAACAGACTCCTCTCGTCCACCCCACCATGACCCAGCAGAGGGTGCTAGCAGGGTTTAGGGTAGGAGGGGAGGGAGGTGTTCGAATGATAAATATTTACGAGGAAAAGAAACAAAGCAAGGCAAGGTGCAATTAGAATAAAGACTTAGGCAGAGAAAGTGAGAAGCATCATGGTAGGGAATTTGCAAGTTGGGCCCACAGCAATTCATAGCTCCAACATGAATGAAGTAGTCAGTTTGACAAATCAAAAGACAACAATGCAAATCGTTTGAGTGTGAAGGTGAGCAAGATTGAGATTTTTCATTTCATAGGGCTAATATACAGGCACATTATCGAAAGGAAATGGAGCAGGTAAAACACAGGGTGAGCATCAATGGCAAGATGATCAATGACAGCAGGTAGAATGCACCAGGAATTGCCAAGCGAAGATATGGAGAAAAGATGTAAGGTATGAACATGAGTGTACGGGTTAGTGCACTTTGGTTGCGCAAAAGCTGCACAGCAGCTCGACAATCGCGGCTGAAACAATAAGGGAGTAAGCACAAAGTGAGCAGGTCCAAGTCCCAACCTGCCACCGCCAAAGCAGGAGCCTGCTATTTCCAGGCCTTTAAAAAAAAAAAAAGAGGGAAAAAGAGACAATGCAACAAAGCAGGGCTGTTCATTCATTGGTAAAGGGAAAAGCAGGCGGCAGGAGGCGGGGAGAGAGGAATTGAGGGGCATCGTGTACATAGTCTTGACTTTGAGAGCACCCAGATGAGGTCACTTGGTAACGCACAACATCTGAAAAGGATGACGCTGGGGAAGGGACAGTAGGTTTGGGGAACAGAGATAAATCAGTTCACAAGGTTCACAGCAACCTGTACAATGCACATTGCACACCTTAATACAACGACCAGGAATTTGTCGGCTTCACTCACACATCGGGCAAGACATCAACAAACATCAATTCTCATCTGATTACATCAAAAGTCGAATATACTGGTCGAAACATTGTTCAAATGTCAACAATTTCTGGCTCAAAATTTCGATGCCTGCTCCGCCCGTGATACCATTACAGCACAGCAAACGGTGCCTGTTGCAAGAGAAGAATGTGATGCTTGTGACATAACAACCGTTGTGAGAGTCAAATATATTTTCAGACAACGGCACTCGGTAGAGAGCATACCTCAACCAAGCTGAAGTTTACGATTTGCATCCCACTTATAGGCCGGATCTATTAGGCTTATTGTAGTCACCTACCAACCAACATATCCAGCAAGTTTTGTCATAATCCATCCATAACTTTTTGAGACATCGTGCTATATCTCATTTTTGGCCTCATCTCTCAGTGGTGAAGAATCGCTTTATATTTCCTGGATCTTCACCAAAATTGAATCAATTCATCTTTGTCACACACCCAATCTGTCCAGGAAATTGTCAAAATCCGTCCATAACTTTTTGACATATCCTGCTCACAGACAAACAAACAGGGGTGAATACATAAACCTCCATCCACCTTTGGTGATGGGTAAATATTTCTCAAGATACACCAAAAGCAGGCAAGATTTAAAAGGCTGAAAGCCATTCTGAAGTTGTGGGAAAATTAAATGAAACACCAAGTTTGTAACAGTGAGCAAGACCCAAGCTTGATCTTGACACTTTATTTGGGCCAAATCATGGTGCAAACACATTCCCCTTGCTGTAGCAAAGCAGACACACACAGCAAGGCCCATAGCCTGGGATAATGCTATCTGCTCCATCATTCTGGTAAAGTGAGGCACGTGTCTGCCCGGATGCTGACTCGCAGACCGTACACTTCCCCTTTTGCAGCTCTGGGCATCCGTGGGTGAACAACAGTAGGGTGGAGGTATAGGTCAGTACAGACATGCTTCAAATCTGTGCCTTGTCTAGCCACAACCACCAAGGAAACCACAGGCGAGACTGACGCAGGCCAGGTTTGTCGTTTTATAAGCAAAGGTAAGTTCAGTGGTCTACTAACCCTTTGGTGGTTGCAAAATAGCTAAAATATTTTAACCTTAAAAAAAAAAAAAAAATTTGATACAAACCACTCAAAACTGAAGTCGGTTTGTGATTGACGAATCTTAAAAGGACAATGCATATGCAGTAGTGTGATCCATCAACATAGCACAGGCAACTGTGTATCGAATAACTATAAGAACGATGGGCAAAATCAATGAGAAAGAACATGACAGAAGAGATGGAAAGATAGATAGATAGATTAATAGATGAATGAGCGAGGGAACACTAGTCCTTACCAAGCCAAGGCCATAGCTTGAAGTTGCACAGCACGAAGAGCTTTCTTGGGGTACCCCATATGGACAACTTGACATCTCCACCACAATGGAGTGCTCGTCCGTCCGCCTCGGGGAACAGGGCTGTAAGAGCATCAAGAAGAAAACGTCTTGTGAAACATCCAAATTTCTCTTTCACTTTCTAGTGGTCAGTAAGGCCCGTTGCTAATGAGACTACAAGGTCAAAAGGCTGGTGAAGCGTCAAAAAACTGAACAACTCACCAAAGAACAGCAAATGATTGAGGAAAAGATAAATAAAATAAAAAACAGTGAACTGCGAACATATGCTAAAAAGGGCAATACAGATGAGAAAGCCGTTGAAAGGGACTCGGAAGAAGGTACTCATGGACCACAATCTGGAGTCAACGTTTCGAACCTCTTGCTTTATGTGAGAGGTGCTTTGTTCCTTCTTGGGCAGCACATCTTCCTCATCTCCCAACCTCATCTCGTCCATGAGTGGGTAGCTCACGTAGGGCTGATGTAGGGATGCAAAGGGTGTGCATCAAAATGATTATAAGCGACTACATAAAGGAAAGCAAGCATTTGTGCAACAAACGGAACGGTGATGGAACAAAGGCGATGTTCAACTACCAGGAACTTAAGGCCAGACTTCCTGTCTTCGGTGTCAGGGAAGCACTTGTAAAGCACCTCGTGCTGGGGTTCCAACTCGGAGATGGACTTCCGCGGAGTCCTGAAGCTGAGACACGCATTTACAGTGGACAAAGAAACTCAATATGTTGAAACAGTAAAGTCGTGGCGAGATTAATGTGGTGAAAGAAGGTGGAGGTCAGGTAAAATAAGAAAATTATACCAGCTGTTTTCCTTCTGAGGCCGCTCAGGCCCCTCACGCACTTGTGGCATTGGCATGTGCACTTTCAGATTGTACACAGGTGTTGAAGTGGAGGCCGTTTCTTCCTGATTAGTTGATGTGTTCAAGAACTAAAAGGATTCGAGTGAAAGGAGAAAAAGCAATAATTATGAAATTAATCAATTAGAAACAGCCAGCAGGCTCGACATGTTTTTCAAGAATTGTACAGCTGGGTTCAAAGGCGGGGCACAAACCTGTGACGGTGAGAAGGGAAGCGTCTTGATGGGTGTTCCACTCGGGGTGATGCCAGACTGCAGGGACATGTACTCTGAACCATCAGCCATCGTCTGCATCATCTTGACCTGGGCATGACCAGTGTCGGCGCACGACTCTCCTGTGCTAGCATGTGTGAACAAGTACCGTGTAGTGGTCTTGGGTTCGTGTACATCCATGGAAAAGCGTGTTGGGTTGGGGGCTACATTTTGTAGGAAGTCCATCGTGTGTGGTTCACTCAGGCATGTAGAGTCCTACAAGAGATGGTCAAATGAAGATCAAGGTTTGAACTTTCCTCAATTCCTTATGTAATCAGCTGGGCTGCATTCTTCATCAAGGGTTTAACCCTTTCAGACCAGAACCTCTCCAAACAGTGGGTCCACAACCTTGGATGTGGGTTTACAGCAGTAGATCCACGACCTCAGCTATGTCCAGAGAAAAACTTTCTACTTGTAGCATTTAGCTTTACGTACAGATGTTTACACACACACACACACACACACACACACACACACACACACACACACACACACACACACACACAACCAGCAGATTAATCACAAAAACTGATCAAGGAAAATGAAATCTTTGGAATGATGGCACCAACCCTGTGGTCTTACCATATTGGTCCTGCTGCAAGGTTCCAGGTTGGAGGTGCATGCAAAACTACTTGAGACCGAGTAAACAGGCGACACATCAGGGCAGAGGTAGCTTAGCGGAGGGCTCGACCTGTCATTCATAGCGACATCGGGTGATGAAGAACCTTTTACGATCTGCTCCTCAGACGTGTCAGCTGACCTTAACTCTCTGCTGCTGGAGAATGTCCATCCTTGGTTTCCCTCCATCTACAACAGACACAAGAGTACTCAATAGATATCATGCACAAATATTTATAAGCAGCAGGCTGAGGTCGAAGTCCGCTTTCCCACTGTAGACAAATCGGTAGTCTCACCTAATTCTACCACTTCATATCCAATGTTCTCCTTGATCTCCCCTACTATCATCCCTTCCTTCCTCCCAAATCTCACCTTGTCATCCAGCAACCCACACCTTGTTATCCTCCCAAACTTTAAGAGAACTGCTCACCACTTCTTCATCTGTCTACTCGCATTATCCATTTGCTACACTGCTCTATGTTACAAATTGCTGTGCTGTCTGCCAGTTTGCTTCTTTGTAGCTCAGTAAAGGAGAGATATAATCTCCCTCTGCTCCATTTTCAGTGCATTGACCTCTCACTCTGTCATTCGCCTTCTCACCAAGCATCAAACTTCGCATATTTAAATTGGACAGCCTTTTGCGATTGAGAGCATCATGACCCTAAAAAACAGTAGGACCTAAAAAAAATTGAGAGCATCATGACCCTAAAAAACAGTAGGACCATGACCCTGTTGAATAACCCCATTCCTTAATGGATGTCAATCAAACAAGTTGAAGGTCTCACCGGGTGACCAAGAAACTCGCTCTCTGTAGACATCAGTTGCATCGTGATCTCCTTGATCCGCCGCTCCCTGTCAGGATCATCTTCAAAATTGAAGCAGTAAGACTGCTGGAAAAAGGGTCAAACAAAGAATGTCCATTTCTCAACACGAGACCCGACAACGTCACGCGAATGTCACTTCTCAACAGGGAGAGACCCAACGTCACATGAGTAGGACAGCAGAATGTAGGTGCATACTTGCTGTAAGATGTCTGTATCCGACAGGTCAGCACAATGCTGCTGCTTGTGCAAGGTATTCTGCAAAATGAAGAGAAAAAAAACAAAAGGTAATAAAATAAATAAATAAACAAGCAGTCGTAGACTGGTACTTACGAAATCGTCAACTTAACCTCTGACCTTGTCTAATAAAAGCTGTCTCGAGAGAAGGTAGCGACGCAAACCAGAAGTTTCTACGATGATTCTGTACCAAACCATCAAAAATCGAATGTTTGACCTCACTGTGACCTTGACCTTTGACCGATTTTGACCAAAATCTAATCAGCGCTAGCCATCACGCTCCTGAATCACGTGGTGTAATTTGACATTGGTAGCTTCTTCCATTCTCGAGTTATCGTGCCTATAAACAAACACACAAACAAACAGAGTCCGGAAGTCATCAATATACATACGAAATCTAAAGATTTCGTAAGTAATAAACTTCAACAATTGACACAATGCGGAAAGGCCGAGTGACACTTGTGTTACCGGTGAACTGGGCTGTGCTCTCGAAATCCCAAACCAGTGCCGAGTAGTTTTGGCAAGGCCTGGCTCAGCACGTGTCAAACCGTTTTGGCATGTACAGCAAGTATAACGATGACCACTGACAGTCATCACACACCACTCTTGGAAGAGTTGTAGATAATACCTTACACGTGACCTTACGGTTACGCCTGTGCTCACCAGGCAGGCGAATGCATAATCATCGCCAAATAATTAAATCGAGCATTTTAAAGCTACAAAGAATGGTGCATACATTATTGGTCCTAATAAGACCACCAAACTAAAACTTTTTCTCCAGCTTAAGCCTCGCAGAGAAGCTTTGCCAATTCAAGATCTGTTAAAATATCAGATTCAAAAGGATATGGCTTCTATGTCGGTGCGTTATTTGCAGTGGCTTAAAACGTCGTTTATCGAATATAAAAATATCGTAATCAATACCACCCATAAATAAAGCCAAGTAGGAGTGGAGACAAAAGTCCAGGTCAAATTTGAAGCTGTACATCATCTGGCTCAACGGTGTCCATCGTGTGTGGAAGTTCTTGCACATACAATCATATGCAAGACACAGTTGTCAACGGATAATGTTGTTTTGAGGATACTCTCGTACAAGGACACGATGCATCATGGCTGCGCTCATGGAATATTTGATTAAAATGAGTTCAAAACGGATGAAGATGGGTCCAGCAGGAAAGCTTAGGAGGGACGCACACTCACCTCCGAGTTGTCTAGTCTGAGTTTGAATCTCGACGCAGCTATGAACTCTCACCCCAGTGTTTTACAGGCGGGGTGATTCATCAATGTGTGTGCCGTCTCTTGGATCGATGTTAAACTAGGCATCCCGAAGGCGGCATTAGTTGGTGGACGTTAAAGATCCTAAGGTGACCTTAACGAAGACTAGGCGAGCGATAAATCTCTGGTACCCTGAACAAATTACAAATTCCTGGCTTCCTGCACTCTTTCTCAGGGTGCCTTCCGTCGCTTCACCGATGAGGTTAACCAGAATTCAGCAGGTTGTACTTCACAAACAGATACATACCCATCTGTCAATCTCAATGGGGATATAAAATGAAGTAAAACCAGCAAAAAAGGACCTTTTATAACAAGACAAGTAGTTGTTGTTATGGCTGTGTTGTTGTTGTTTGTGTGTTCATCCCATTTCCTTGTAAAGGGTTCCTGCTGTCATCTATAAAAAGGGTTTATATAATAAATATGTGTGTGTGTGTGTGTCATCCACAACTCCAAAACCACGAAACCTAGCAGCCTGAAACTTTGCACGCATACCAAGGGAACTCCAAGGAAGTGCAAGAGTGAAAATTGGGTATTTGCATTAATTAAAACACCCCTTTTGAAGATGACCAACGGCCTTATTTAATATCCTTTATCATGCACATCCTCGGATACCTCACTCTCGATGGGGTCTTCAGGCGCATCCTTGGTTACCTCGCTGGGATCTTAATTCACCATTTTGTTCAGCCTGCTCAACAATGCCTTGAGTTGGAACAGGCCGCAACGGTTTATAAACGATAAAGTGCTCAAAATGTTTTTTTCACTTTCCTCACTGATATTATCGAATACCTGTTCATCGTGGCTATGAATCGTTGTGTACATCGCTTTTGTTAGTACGTACTGTAGTTTTCAAATCAGGAGCTTGGAGCGATTTCATGCATTATATGATACGATTTTCCACGATCAACTCTCACGGACGAATTAAAGCATATCATTGAAATGTGATTATAGTTTGGAGGATCGGATCACGTGAACTAAATAACTCGAAATCTGGAAACGTTAAGAAATCGGTGATGTTTAGTTTTTTGCGCGTGCGTGCTATAACCAATCAGCTTGCTTTCGCTTGCCAAGCTAGCCGTTCCTCATCAACCATTTAATTTGACTACTTGCTTGAGTGCTTAAGCCACTTGCCGAGCGCCCTACAGTCGATAGTGGTGCAGTTCATATCCCGATCGGGATGTGCAGTCGGCAGTTGCTACAAGGTAGAGGTACATATGGGTAGATTTGATCTGTGAAGGGACTCTCCGCAGGTGTGCCTCAGTCATGATGTAACTATCAAGTCGAATGCAGAATTGAATCGCAGTCCAGAATGTATTCGCTAATAACAGCACGGTAACTCCAAATAATAATTTTCAGTGCGTTTGCTTTTACCTAAACACCTTGGATGAATAATGGAAATTGTTGCAAGATGTGTGGAGCAATATTCAGGCCATACATTGATAAACTTTATATGAGCACGAATCAAGGCGTCATGCTTCCATACAAGGCAAAGCGCTCACTCACCAACAAAATACAACGTATTCAGTGTTTTTGTATACTTCCTGGAATAATACTATATAACATACATCTCTGCTGCAATTACTCATCATTTGTGCATATCCTGTGTGGTTATTACCTTTGCCAGCAAAGGTGGATGGATGTTACGTTTTCACCCCCTACTGTCTGTGAACATGATTTCTCAAAACGTTATGGACGGATTCGGACAAAATTTGGTGGGACAGGTTGGGTGTGTGACAAAGACGAATTGATTAGATTTGGTAAAGATCCAAATTGGGATCCGACCTATCAGTGGGATCCAAAATGTAAACTGTTCAGCCTGGTGGAGGTATGCACTCCACCGAGTGCTGTTCCAATTTCATATATATATATATATATATATATATATATATTTATGGATCTGGTCTCAGGGGTAAAGATAGAATAGATTATAATAGCTATTTCAGAGTGCAAGTCACCATACACGTAATGCAATTGATGTAATTAATAAAATAGTGTCCAGTAGTCGTCCGAAACTCTAGTCTTTCCCACCCAAATGGCTGTTTCCAAGGCCCTCTATGAAGAATGCAGCCCAGCTGATGAAATAAGGAATTGAGGCAAGTTCAAACCTTTTTCTTTATTTGACCATCTCTTGGAGGACTCGACATGCCTGAGTGAACAACACATGATTGATTTCCTGCAAAATGTAGCCCCCAACCCAACGCGCTTTTCCATGGATGTACACGAACCCAAGACCACTACGCAGTACTTGTTCACACATGCCAGCACAGGAGTCGTGCGCCGACACGGGTTTTCCAAGGCTAATCCACCCCAAACCAACCTCCTTCAAATTCCCTGCTTTCCTTCCTGAAAGACCCTGAAGTGTCCATCTTGTTTACCCTGTGTACCCCACCCCATCCCTATCCCTTCCACAGATCTCCTCATGTCGCTGTTCCCCACTGTTTTTTCCTTTCCTCTCCCGCCCCTCTCGTCTCCTGCAACCCTTGTTGTACGTTGTGTGTGTTTGCTCTCATACGAACCTCGACATTGTATCCACATTTTTTTTTTTTTTAGCCGAGTTGCGTAGCGAACGCTGGCTCTAAGAGAGCTCCGCGTTGTTCTTCTTCTTCTTGTTCAGACAAAACCTTTCTGGGGGGTGAGAATAGGGAGTGAAGCAGGCAAGGATGCTACATGGAGGTACCTGATGCCCTGAGGCCTCTGATGCCCAAAAGGCACCTGATGCCCTGGAGGCACTTGATGCCCTGGAGGTACCTGATGTCCTGACGGCACCTGATGCCCTGGGGCCACCTGATGCTCTGGAAGCT
This sequence comes from Eptatretus burgeri, assembly GCA_024346535.1. Classification (NCBI taxonomy): domain Eukaryota; kingdom Metazoa; phylum Chordata; class Myxini; order Myxiniformes; family Myxinidae; genus Eptatretus; species Eptatretus burgeri. Next base: position 117,152 of record BROF01003033.1, on the reverse strand, counting down.
AGTAGCATAGCAAGGAGATTGACTGGTGGAATGACATGGCTCTTGGACACATTTGTCCTTGTTTTAAGCAAGAAAGCCTATCTCGGTCCACTGTGCCAAATCAGTAGGCAACACAAGGGTCTGAGCATGCTCCGCAAGAACTAATAACCCAGAGTGCGAGAGTTGGTCGATATCTTGCCTCATGGATAAATGCGAGCTACACAACTGCTGCTTTCTGGCATTCTGTCCTTGATGCTGCATTGTTCTTTGGTGGTGCAGCATAGAAGTGGTGGTGCCATGCAGCGCTACAGAGTGTGTCTGTCTGTCTCTCTCACACAATCTCTGGCTGGCGCATGAAGCTGCTGCAAAGAGTCCTCACCGTGTAGCAAACAGCTTGTCACCCTATATGAGTGAGCAAGATTAATCGTTACTCCATCGAGGTGCCGTGGGCTTATTTATTATTCACGAGCAAATACAAGCCGTCGCTTCGCTGACTGTGACAAGAAGGGGGGGGGGAGGTGGGGAGAGCAACACCTCACCAAACGTTGCTCTATACTGCAGGAGGAAGGGGGGTGAAGAGAGGGTGGGTGAGAGAGAGACATATAAAGACACACAGACAGATAGCGAGAGAGTGACAGAGGTGTTGGAGGAGTGCTGCATTTTATTAGGAAGTGGGGAGCGAGGAAAGGACAGAGCGAGAGAGGGGTGTGAGGAAGAGAGAGAGAGAAAAAAAAAAAAGACAGGTGAGGGGTGGAGATGGCGTTAGCAAAGAATATGTGAGAATTAATGACCAAAAAAAAAAACAACTCATGTCAGAACAGCTGCACACACAACGACACAACAGAGTTTATAATGTAATCTGCTGGCACATCTGCAAAAACTTTGATATTCCAGGTCCAGAAAATTTGTGGGAACAGGATCCAAAGCAATCACTGAAAACATGGAAGTACCACTCACGTACGACCTAATGATCCCATCGGGCGTTAACATCGAAAACAAAGTGTTGCAACCAGATATCATACGTGGGTACCAAAAAACAAAAACAAAGAGAAGGTGACATTGCTAATCTAGGTGTTGATATCAGTGATTTTGGAGTAACGATGCAGAAATCAAGAAAATGACCAAATACCAAGACCTCAAGAATGAAGTGAAAAGATCCTGGAAGCTGAAGAATGCCAAAGTTATACGCGTGATGACGAAGAACCTCATGGGAATGATGAAGAAGAACCTCACAGGGGTATTAAAAACCATCCCTAAGAATATCACGACAAACAGCAGTTGAAAGCCGTCCTGGGCTCAGTAACGATCCTGAAGCGAGCCCTCGGCACGAAACTTTGAAAACAGAAAACTTCACAGCTTGGTCAACTTTTTTATAGGAGTCAGAACTGCCAGCAAGTTCGATTCTGGAGCTTAAATTTTGTAATTCTCCTCAGTTTCAAAAATTCTCGCGGTGATCGCATGTGTGCAAATGAAATAAAGCAATTAACGCCAATGTCTCCGGGCATTTATAAGCATTGACAGGTACCTAGCGATTGGTCGCTCTGATGAACAGGCATTCCATAATGAGTGAGGAAAGTGTAAAAAGCAACTTTATCGTGAAGAAATCATTACGGCCTGTTCAAAGTCAAGGCTGAGCAGGCCAAAAAACATGGCGGCGAGAGACCCCAGTGAGGTGACCTTGAATACGGCTTCAAACCCCATGGAGAGCGGTGACAGAGGATGCGCCTGATGAAGGATATAATTACATAAGGCCGTTAATTATCTTCAAACGGGGTGCTTTAATTAACCTAAACACCCAATCTTCACTCTTGCACTTCCTTGGAGCTTTCTTAGTATGCGTGCAAAGTTTTAGGCTGCTAAGTTTTATGGTTTTGGAGTTATGGAGGAGACACACACACATTGCCTTTTATTAGTATAGATTGGTTACCATCTGGTTTTACCGCATATGTTCCTCCTTATTCGCTGCCCCATTGCAAATAAATCATGCTTGTAAATGAGAACTTTTGTGGTCATCAGGGATCAATTACTCAATAGCACAGAGTATGAGCATATAAACCCGTTAAATTGGATTTGATATTTCCTTGCAAGGAACCTTGGTATTCACCACCTATTCTTTCACAATCCTTCTGATCAACTACAGTGTAGCAAATTAATTTAAGATTTTACTATGGACCATTTATATTGCCAGCATGCTGCGTAAGCGCATGTGCACTATCTGTTGACCCATTGCCTCCTGTTGTTCTGCTCGTCCATGAGTATCGGCAACAGCATGAATTTTTTTAATTAACCTCCGCCATCGAAGATCGGAGGTTACTGTTTTCACCCCTTTCTGTTTGTTTGTTTGTTTGTGAACA
>BROF01003033.1:20987-42461 GCA_024346535.1 Eptatretus burgeri | reverse complement strand
GGGGGTGGAACTTGAACCGGAAGTAATTCTTGCATCAGGAAATGTATGGGATAAACTGTAAAGCACTACCTCATTGGTGGATGTCAAGCTGGAAACGTTCCTTCTACTTTCTTCCTGTTTCTTCAAAGTTCCTGTTCTGGTCAAATTTGTGATACAAAGTGCACCTATTGTTGTCGGAATGACTTGCAGGGGGTAACTTTACATAGTAGAGCAATAGTTATTTCCCTCATTGCATCTATCTATATATTACTAAAACTCTCATCTTGTATGTATGTATGTTCCCGAAATACAGCCAAAAAGGTACACGATAATGCAAAAATATTCAGCCCACCTTACTCGCCATTCTCCTGCCATGTGCAGTATCAAGTTTCGTTCAAATGGGGCAACGAAAAAATTATTAAAAAATCAATTCCCGATTCAGTCAAGTATTCTTCGGGAGAATTTGATCAATGGAAACAACCTCAGCGGTATAGTTTGCTGGAGCTATCTTTTTCTTTTTTTTTCCTTGAAATTATTTATTAAAGAATCTCAAACATTTGGTATCGACAAAGAACAATTTATTTTTAAGCATAAAATAAAGATCGCCATTTTAATCTAATACGTCGTGTTCATTAATAAATAAAATTGTGTTTCTTCGACTTTCTTTTCTCCTTTTTTTTCACATTGACGCGCAGTATCAAGTTTCATTCAAATTGGGCAACGAAAAAATAATTAAAAAAATCAATTCCCGATTCAGTCAAGTATTCTGGAGATATTTGATCAATGCAAACAACCTCAGCGGTATAGTTTGCTAGAGCTATCTTCTTCTTCTTGTTTTTCTTTTATGATTTTTTATCAAACGCTGTCATAACTTGAACCCAGCGGGTTCACTGGTGGTCGCGTTTATTACAATAAGGCCAAAAAAAAAAAAAATGTTGCACTGGCGTAACCTGCCCGACCCTAAAAATTCCGCCGACCCTACGTTTTTTTTTGTTTTGTTTTTTTGCTATCGAAAAATTTTGCCGACCCTATTTTATTGCTATTTTTGTTGTTTTGCTATCGTTTAAGTATCTTGTTGATTGCGATCGCGATCACAAAAAACCCGGAAGTGTTTCGGACAGAACCCGCCGACAAAAAGGGTGGTACTCGAGCCGGGGGAGATTTTGGGAGGGATTTATTAGGAAAAGAAAAAAAAAAAAAAAGATCCCGACCGACCTACCCTATTTTTCAGTGACCCGTTACGCCAATGCAACTTTTTTTTTTTTTGGCCTAAGCGTGAGGTATTTTAAATGTGGTCGGATATGCATTGTGATCCATCCATCCTTCCATTGGGACCATACTCTGTACAGAGCATTGTTGCTGCCAAAGCAGTCTTCTTGGCAATTGGGCACAATCCTGGACGGGTCGCCACTCCGACACAGTATACCAGCAAGCTGGTACTCATTTTGCAGACCTCGGAAGGATGATGGGCTGAGTCAACCCCACCTGATTTAATTCAACAGCCAAGCAGGATTTGAACTCAGGACTCTAGAATCCCAAACCCACCACTCTAGCTATTAAGCCAACACCAGGCATATGCATTGTTACATGTGTAGAAAATTGTCGTCTTCCCTCCCCACGTGTGTGTGTTGAAAACCACTTTCTTTTGAAACCCTAGTAATGTCTTATCCCTTTGTAATCCAAAATGTATCTGCTTTTAAAGGGCCTGATAGGCCATCAGGCACCAGTTTGGTGGGAAATGCCAACCTCCACCATCAAGATCGGCCCCACTGCTGCCCGCACCATCTGGGGGAGAGGTCAGGTGGATATTCATGGATGAAAGGGTTTTTCCACAGCCAACACTTTTTTGCTGTGGCCTCTCGCCGTGCCCCACTGCAGGCCACGCCCAGTACAAGACCATACCTGGCAATTTCGCTTTTTGGGAGGGAGCAGCAACTCAGATGGGAGAGCAGTAATCCATCAGGCTACGGATTCAAGTCAAGCAACTAATGTACGCTAACAAAACTTGTTTTATTTCTAAATTCCAGTTTTATAATAATCCACATCTGCAACTCTTCAGGCATATAAATGCACGCTGTTCGGACACTTTATTGATTCTTAAAGAAATGCACGAAAAGCAGAAATGTCACAGATTGTAATATATAGTGTATTGTACTTTGTTTTGGGCCAACCCAGTCATTCCTTGTTGACAGAGTTAGTTTTGTGCCAATCTTGGCGTCAATTTTGCCAGCGCTTCACTTAAAGAAGATAGAACATGATTGCAACAACAAAAAAAAGTGTTAAATAACTTAAATGATATTGAGGCATCATCTACTCCACAATATATCATTTTCATAAAGATGAAATGAAAAACGAATTGTATAATTTACTTCACCAAGGAAGCGATGGCCTGTTAAAATGTTCCCATCCGAACAATCTGAACCCCTGATGCAGGGAACCCAAGTTCATATCCCATGCATCATGTCTTTATCCATTGTCACTAATGTCTTTGTAATTCATGATTCTTGTAAAAGTACATCGATATCCACTAATGTCCTTGTCCTGCATATGACATATACTTGCAAGTTCTTCCATGAAAAGGAAATTTTGTGAAACCAAAATTGATCGAGAGAGGTAGTGGAAGCCAAAAGCATTAAGTGAAAGAGAAAGAGATGAGTGTCCAAAATTAAACTTGTATCGTCACTTTATTACTGCGAAGGCACCAAGTAAGAATGCCTATCCTTTCGTGGTATTGATGCATCAAACTCGTACAACTGCTTATTATTGCAGACTCTGCTCTTCGAAAGTTGGTCAACGTCTTCGTTATCATTATGGCATTGACTTTTATAGGATGCATTCTGAGAGATTCTTGTAGGAAGTCTGGGTAACAGCAAAGCCAACAATCACAACAACTATGACAAACATCATTACCGTACAAAATATCCTCAGGAAGGAGGAAATGAGGTATGTTGGTGGCTCATTTTCCAAGACATCTAAATATACTAACTGTGCAAAATGTTGGTCAGAGAAGGAGGTCAAACATCGTGATCAATATCAAAAACAAATGCCAGACATGACAACCTGCTCTGAATTACTAGCATTACAGTTGAATATCCAAAACTAGCTGCAAATGAAAGTGAAGATCACCCACCAAAACTATTCTGTTAATCAATGTCTGAAATCAATTTATTCTGTACAAAAAGAAAACGCAAAATGGCGTGCACTCGCTCAGGACTGTGTTGAAAAAAAACAATCAAAATACGTATCCTTATCTTAAAGGTGCGTTTCTATGGATATCCATTTCAGTGCGATTGTAGAAAGGTGGTGAGGTGACATGGAAAAAAAAAGATAACATTGGAAGTGAATAAAAATGATGACTGATGAAAAAGCTTTTGGAAATAGCGAATGTATTGTCAAGTCTGATTCTGACAAGCAATATGCATGTGCTCCCTGATAGTTAATACATCAGGAAAGTGTACCATGGGCGACGTGTAGGATTTCATCGAGTCGGTGAATACATCATCAATGCCTTTACGACACTCGGAGCATATAGAGATGCTTTCATGGCAGACTATTTGTGGAGTAGCATAATGAAATGCCAGATTTGTATGTCATGTCGACAGTGATGAGCAATCGCAACGTTTTTTTTCTTTCTCTGCCTCAAGCTGAAGATGTGTAGGACCCATAACTTGATATCGATTTCTGTCAGACCCACAATTGATATAGATTTCTGGAGGATATCGATCGAGATCTGTCGGACCCATAACTTGATATTTATTTCTGTCGGACCCACAAATTGATATTGATTTCTGCAGGATATCGATTGGCATCGATCGAGATCTGTCGGACCCATAACTTGATATCGATTTATGTAAGATATCAATCGATATCTGGAGGACCCAGAAATTGATATTGATTTCTGTTGGATATCGATCAAGATCTGTAGTACCCATAACTTGATATCGATTTCTGTTGGATATCGATCAAGATCTGTAGTACCCATAACTTGATATCGATTTCTGTTGGATATCGATCGAGATCTGTAGAACCCTAACTTGATATCGATCGAGATCTGTTGGACCCATAACTTGATATCGATTTCTATGGGATATCAATCGAGATATGTAGGACCCATAACTTGATATCGATTTCTATAAGATATCGATTGAGATTTGTTGGACCCATAACTTGAAATCGATTTCTGGAGGATATTGATCAAGATCTGTAGGACCCATAACTTGATATCGCTTTCTGTAGATATCGATTGATATCTGTTGGACACATAACTTGATATCGATTTCTGGAGGATATCGATCGAGATCTGTCGGACCCATAACTTGATATTGATTTCTGCAAGATATCAATCGAGATCTGTAGGACCCATAACTTGACGTCAGTTTGATATCGATTAGATTTTTGTCCAAAGCAGGACCTCTTTAATTGCCGAAGAATTTGTGTCGAGTCATACCACTGTGGCAAAATGTTATATTCATGGAAACAGTAATGATGTGTTGTGTTCATACAAGTTGTCGTCACAATTTGTTTGCCATTTTTAGGTCATCTCTTCGAGCATGACCTAATAATATGGGTGTCGATGTCCTTCGATCCGTCCGTTCACAATGAAGTTGAAGCGGGAGATCTGGTCATTAGTGATCCTGATAGAGGTCGATGAGATGTACACGATGGTATGACTTTCAAGGTCACGAGGCCTTTGAAGTTGCGAAAATGACGATTTTCAAATTCTATCTCCTCCTACATTTCTCAAGCGATCTTGAATTTCATTGTGGCAAATGAATCTATGGGACAATATCTAAATTTGGTCGGGACGGATTTTCGAATTTCGCTTTCGCGTCACGTGACTTCAAAGTTTGCAAAAACTGCCCTACCGTCAGGAGGCTATATATTCTCTACTGGGCATGGTAAAAGTTAATGAATGGTGTCATTGCATAGCAGCTGACCTTGTTTCTCGCAGAGATGACTGTCACTCCCACACAGGTGTATTTTAAAGATTGAAATTGCTTCAAGCTTGTTAATACTCAAAATAAAAGACTTGAAAATAGTTTTTCCATCAGATATGCATGTTAATGTTGATAAAGATTCTTATAACTTTCCATTCGACCATTTATACTTCTGTAATAGGAAACAACAACAAACGTGCATCAGTGTAAGTGGAGGTTCCAGTGACAAACACCCTGTTATCTTCCTCACAATGCTTCTCGGCTTTGCTTTGTCAGATATATATATCAACAGCCTGTACATATATATATATATTAAATCGTATACAGTCAGTACTTTCTTTCGAGCGATTCATGGAGTTGCTGCTGACATCGCTTGCTGACACCGCAGTTGAGCACTTAGCCATTAAACCTGTCACTATCCTTTTTGCCACCCATTATTGTAGTCCAGAGAGCAGTTGCGTTGTTGGACCTTCTTCAAGATAAGCCGCATTCAACAGCTTGCTGGAGGCCTGCCAGCTGGTCAGTCATGGATGGTTGTCCTTCAGAATTCAGCGTCAGGCCTCCACAACGAGACCCAGTCATTCTGCTTTTGCTCTCATTTTCAATGTTTATCTCTTTCCATCTTTCCTTCTACTCCTCCATGTTGCTTCATAGGTACTCCATCTCCAATGCATGCTGGAGTGCCAGGAGGTCTGAGTGACTGGAGACCCTCCAAAATGGCATGCTGTGCTGCAACATAGAAAACCAGTGTTAGATCTCAAGCAGTAAGATGAATAAAATGTCTCAGAAAAAAAGTGTTTCTCAACGCTGCTGCTTCAACAAAATAGTTGTGGTGACATATCAGACAAGGAACCATGAAGAAGAAACAAACATACTCTGCAGCATTGTACTTTGTTTACATTAAAGCCAAGATGTTATGGACGAGGTGCTGTAAGTTGTGGAACAACAATTGGTGTCAAACCTTCTTTGCAGCCTGTTCTTCCTCTGACCCATCACCCACCACCACGTAAACCACTTTTTGACCAAAACGGGAGGTGATGCGCTCAAAACAACTTTCTTTGCCTGCTGTAATTGCAGTTTATGAACAACATGGGATTAAATAAACACGAGGTATTGGTGAACTTGAAAAAAGGCATAAGCAATTTTTTTTTTGCAGTTTTACTGTTGTGAGTATGATTTTGAATGGGAATTTTCTTGATGCAACAACATTCCTGTAATATTTGTGACAAAATATGGGAGAGGGAGGTATACATGTCCTTCTGGAGCATGGCATCAAATGTTTTTTTAATGTAAAGGGAGATGTTACTGGGCAGAGGAAATTTTCCATGTATTGTAAGACTGATGTTTCTTTATCAGTGGTGTTTCACAATTGGGATATTTGAATAACAGTGTCTCACATCATCAGGACATGAATTAGAATTGGGCAGTGATGCCCAAGTCTGGCTCGCATATTCATCCATGATTCCAAATCAAATATTTTTGAGATTTGTTGCCGAACTCGATCGAGCATACTTTACATATCCGGCAACGTTGCCGTTTGGTGTTTGGTGTATGGCACCAAATGTTTACCTACGCCACTGAAAGTGGATGGAGGTTATGTTTTCAACCCTGTCTGTCTGTCTATCTGTTTGCCTGCCTGTGAGCAGGATATCACAAAAAGCTGGAGATGGATTTTGACGAAATTTGGCGGACAAGTTGGGTGTGTGTGACAAGGACCAATTGATTCGATTTTGGTGAAGATCTGAATCTGGATACGAGAATTTATCATTCCATAAATAATTATTCACCATTGAGAGATAGGGCCAAAAAATGATACATAGCATGTTATTTCAAAAAACTTATGGATGGGTTATGACAACGAGGTGGATGAGTTGGGTAGGTGACAAGAACAAGCCGAATAGATTTTGGTTTGGGTCCGAATTCAGATCCGGCATATCAGTGGGATACAAAATGTAAACTGTACAGCCTGGTCGAGGTATGTGCTCTACCGAATGCCGTTATAGTTACCCTCGCCAGAGTAGAGGGTATTGCATTTGGGTCCGTTTGTTACCTGGTGAAAAATTTTTTTGCCAAGTATGTTGGTCTGTAGCGTTTGTCTGTCTGTGTCGGTTTGTCACATGATTTTTGGCCACAGTTTTCAAGCAATCGTTCTGAAATATTTTTTGAATGGAGATGACTAGCCAAGGACAGCAACACTTAATTTTGGTGAAGATCTGAATCCGGATTTGGATCTGAGAATTTTTAAAGCGATTCTTCACCATTGAGAGATGGGGCTAAAAATGATATATAGCAAGATGTCTCAAAAGGTTATAGACGGATTCAGATGAAGTACTTTCTCTAACATTAACTCATCCTGTGAATTCTTTCAAAGAAACTTGCTCTCCCTCATGCACAGATTTATCCCCTCTCGTCTTCAGTTGTCCTATCCTCCCTCCTACCCTTGGTTCACTGAAGCTTGTGGTGAGGCAGTTGTCCCTGAAACAACTTGCCTTTGCCTCATGGAAAGCAAACCCAACTGAGGGCAATCTCAGTTCCTTCCATAAAGCTTGGAACAAGTGTGTATCTACCCTCAGGAGAGCCAGAAAACAACATCTTTCTAATCTCAAGTCTGAACTGTCAAACCTCTCTCCCTCCTCCAAATCCTGGTGGCATCTAATCAAATCTGTTTCTGGTGTATGTTCCCCTTCCATCCCCTTCCTTACCTCAAATGGCCGCACTGCTGATACCGCACGTGAAAAAGCTGAATGCCCAAACTCGGTGTTTGCATCGAAATCTTGTGTCCGAAACACATCACATTCAGTACCCACCTTACCCAGTCGCACGCAACTGTCCCTGGACTCTGTGTCCTTTTCTCCTGACAAGGTGGAGAGCTTGCTGTCAAACCTCGACTCAGATTCTGCAACCGGTCCAGACTGCATCAGCCCACGTGTCCTAAAAACCTGCTCTTCTGCTCTTGCTCACCCGCTCTCTGTTCTATTCACCCTGTCATTTGCTCAAGGTCATCTGCCATCTGCTTGGAAATCAGCAAGCATTACCACACTGCATAAAAAGGTGCAAAAAGATCCCTGCAACTGCAGACCAATCGGCCTTCTCCCAATCATCAGCAAGGTTATGGAATCAATCATCGCTTCAGAAATTAAATCCTTCCTCTTCTCCAATGGATTGATTTCAGATCATCAATTTGGTTTCAGACCAGGTCACTCTACCCTGGATATGCTGCGTCTGCTCCCCCAACAATGGATAGAGGTCATCAATCCCAGACATAAAATCAAAGCCATATCCCAAGACATATTGCGTGCTTTTGACACGGTCTGGCACCCTGCCCTACTCACCAAACTCTCTTCCTATGGTATCCAAGGCCATCTCCACTCATGGCTCGCAGACTTCCTCTCCTGTCGCAGTCAACGTGTGGCCCTAAATGGAGTTCTTTCATCCCCTCTTCCTGTCCAGGCTGGAATTCCTCAAGGCAGTGTTCAAGGCCCTGTTCTTTTTCTGGTTTTCATCAATGATCTCTCCGACTCTGGAAAATCCTCTATATCTCTTTGCTGATGACTCTACCCTCTGCCATACCATCTGTAATCCTTGAGACCAGCAAGCCGCAGCTTCTGAGCTCTCTGCATATCTGGATAAAAGCACAAACTGGTCCAACACGTGGAACATGTCTTTCATTCCTGACAAATGTCACACTCTCACGATGTCTCTCCGAGGGGAGCATTTAGAACCCCCACCCCCCGGCCATCTACTTTCTCAACAATCCACTGGAAGAAGTTCTTTCATTCAAGCTTGTGGGTCTCACTATCTTATTTTTATTTTTTTTTGTATACCTTGTCACACACAATGCACAGCAAGGGGGGCATGAGACAAGAGGGGTGGGAGTGGGACTGACAAAACAGTTGGGAACAGAGACACTAGATCTGTGGAAGGGAGAGGGATGGGTCGTGGAACATGGGGAATACAAGAGGGACACTTCAGGGACTTTCAGGAAGGAAAGCAGGGAATTTGAAGGAGGTAGGTTTGGGGTGGATTAACGGGGGTAGAAAAGATCGAGGATTTGCATGGGGGATGATAAGAGGTGGTGGTTAACAGCTGTTTTGAAGGCCTGGAGGGAAGAATGGGATTGAACAGAGTGAGGGAGTCTATTCAAAAGTGGGGAAAAAGAGGAATGAAAGAGTGAAGGTGAGCAGTGATTTGTGATTTTGGTACTTTTACCAGAAGGGGGTTGTTGACGGACCTTGAGTGCCCTGCGGAAATATGGTGGGGACAAATCGCAGAGAGAGCAGTGGGGGGGGGGCGAGGCTGGAGGGGAGACGGCAGAAGACAGAAAGACCAACGACCAGCCTGCGGTGAGAGTGATCGGCCCAAAGACTAAGCCTCATCGCGGGAGATGCCAATGATCCGAAATGCCTTGGTTTCCACAGCGTGAAGCCGAGAAAGGTGGGAGGCAGGAGTACCAGCCCAGAGGGGAGAGCAGTACTTCATCAGGCTGCAAATGAAAGCTTTGTAAGTGGTCAGGAGCTCAGGTCGGCCGAGGAAGGACTTTGCACGATGGAGGATTCCCAGTGGGCAACTGGCTTTGGAGGCGAGGTTTGAAATGTGGCTTTCCCAGGGAAGGTCATGGCAGATAGTGAGACCCAGAAGCTTGAAAGAAAGGACTTCTTCCAGAGGATTGTTGAGAAAGTGGATGGGGGCTTTTCTAAACGATCCTTTCCGGAGAGACAAAGTGAGAGGTGTGAGATTTGTCCGGATTGAAAGACATGTTCCACGTGTTGGACCAGTTTGTGATTTTACCCTGATCTGGAGTGAGCGAAGAAGCTGCTGCTTGCCAGTCTGAGGGATGACAGATGGTACGGCAGAGGGTGGAGTCATCAGCAAAGAAATGTAGAGAATTTTCCGGAGAGTCGGAGAGATCATTGATGAAAACCATAAAAAAGAACAGGGCCCAGAATGCTACCTTAAGGAACTCCAGCCTCCACAGGAAGAGGGGATGAAAGAACTCCATTTAGGGCCACACGTTGACTGCGACGGGAGAGGAAGTTTACGAGCCAAGAGTGGAGATGGCCTTGGATACCATAGGAAGAGAGTTTGAGCAGGGCAGGGTGCCAGACCGTGTCCAAAAGCATGTGATACATCTCAGGATATGGCTTTGATTTTATGTCTGGGATTGAGGACCTCCATCCATTGTTGGGAGAGCAGAAGCAGCATATCCAGGGAAGAGTGACCTGGTCTGAAACCAAATTGGTGATCGGAAATCAAGCCATTGGAGAAGAGAATGGATTTGATGTCTGAAGCGATGATGGATTCCATAACCTTGCTGATGATTGGCAGAAGGTTCATTGGTCTGTAGATGCAGGGATCTGTTTTTGCACCTTTTTTATGCAGGGCGGTAATGTTTGCTGATTTCCAAGCAGATGGCAGATGACCTTTAGCAAATAAGAGGGTGAACAGAACAGAGAGAGGGTGAGCAAGAGCAGAGGAGCAGGTTTTTCGGACACCTGGGCTGATGTCGTCGGACCGGTTGCAGAATCTGACTCGAGGTTTGACAGCAAGCTCTTCACCTTGTCAGGAGAAAAGGACACAGAGTCCAGGGACAGTTTAGTGCGACTGGGTAAGGTGGGCAGAGAGCGTGATGGGTTTTGGACACAAGATTTAGCTGCAAACACCGAGTTTAGACATTCAGCCTTTTCACGTGCGGTATCAGCAGTGCGGCCATTTGAGGTAAGGGAGGGGATGGAGGGGGAACATACACCAGAAACAGATTTGATTCGACGCTACCAGGATTTTGAGGAGGGAGAGAGGTTTGAGAGTTCAGACTTGAGATGAGAAAGATGTTGTTTTCTGGCTCTCCTGAGGGTAGATACACACTTGTTCCGAGCTTTATGGAAGGAACTGAGATTGCCCTCTGTTGGGTTTGCTTTCCATGAGGCAAAGGCAAGTTGTTTCAGGACAACTGCCTCACCACAAGCTTCAGTGAACCATGGGCAGGAGGAAGGGGAGGACAACTGAAGATGAAAGGGGATAAATCTGTGCATGAGGGAGAGCAAGTTTCTTTGAAAGAATTCCCAGGATGAGTTGATGTAGGAGAAAGTAGCGATCGGAGACCAGTCTATAAGTTTCATGGCTGCTTGGAGACCCTGCCAGTCGGCTTGAGTGAAATGCCAGACTCGACGGCGGTGAGGTGGTTCTCTGATAATAGCCAGAGAGATGTCCACTTTGACAAGGACTTGGTCAGAAGAACCGATTGGAGCGGAGGAAGAGCAGCAGATATTGTCAAGGAAATTTGTCAAAATCAGATCCAGAAGAGATGGAGTACCTCTGTTTGAGATCGGGGTAGGGAAGTTGACCGATTGAGTCAGTCCCAATGAGTCACAGAATGCTTTTGCTGAGGTGCTGTGACAGGTTTGAGGAACCCACACCCAGCGAACTGGCATGATGACAATTGAAGTCACCACATATGAGGAAGCGAGAGTTTGGATGAGAAGATAGAAGTTGGTCCACGTTTTCGGATAGTGAGGTGTAGATGGAGTCATCACTGTTAGATGGACGGTACAGTACACATATAAACATGAGGTGGGAGTGGAGGGGAAGCCGTAGCCAGAGGTATTCCTGGGGGTGTGGGGGAGTGAGGGCAGTGCATGGAGAGTGAGGAATAGAGTCTTTGATGAAGAGAGCAACTCCTCCACCAGTACGAGGCTCAGGTCTGTCATACCGGAGGAGGGAGTAACCGGGGAGAGATACTTGGGAGTCAGATACGTCTTGGGGGAGGAAAGTTTCTGTTCGGCAGAATATGTCTGGCTTGTCAGTGGCAACCTGTATGGAAAGATCTGAAAGGTTTGAGCGAAGACCCTGGATATTTGAGGTCCACACTGTTAATGAAGAGGGAGGGGAGGAGGCTTTGGGTGCAGGGGGTGGGGGGAGGGGGAGGGCAAGACAAGGGACGAGGGGGGGAGGTAAGGAGGGTTGTTGAAAGAGTGTGGGGGATTGCAAAATAGCTCGGGGAGGGGGCCGGATGAGGAGTAGAAAAGGCTCTGTGGTGCTGGGGGAGAGGGGGGACAAGAGAGGGGGAAGAAGGCAGTTGAGGATTTTTTTTTTTTTTACAAGGATTACAAGGAGGATTAACAAATTTTTGTTTCAAGTGAATCGATTATCAGCTTTCCAAAAGTACCATGTTTATTTTTGCAAGCATGACAGGGACGCACGGATGGAAGCTTCTCCTTTTCGTTATAGATGTATCACCCAGAACTATACCGTAGACCAATTATTTCAAACTAATGCCCAGTCATTTTCGCAACCTCTTTGAATACTGTACCATCAATATGACATGACATTCTCAACCCTGATACATTTTCCAAAACGTGTAGAATGCTTTCTTTTCAGCACCACATTATTTTTGCAGGTCCAAAAATATGCAACAACTTTTCCTTTGACATAGAAATACACCCTCATTGAGTAGTTTGAAGTGCCGATTAAAGCATTTTTTGATTTCTGAATATCCTATATGATAAAGCAGGTGGGAGGTATTTCATGTTTTGCACATTGCCGACACATATTGCTATTACATTTGACATGTTTTATTGAACGTTTATTTCCTGTACCTCAGCCATGGATTGGTTTGTATTGCGTAATGCCAGTGTAAATGCCCTGTCACACCTTGACGCTTTAGCCAGCGTATGCCTGACGTATGAAAAATTTGGCTAAAACGCTGGCACACGTCGAATACGTTATGGGTAAGTTTTTATACGTTAAGAGCATGCTGAAGCACGCTGGCATACGTCGTAGTACGCTGGCATACGTCTTTGTATGCCGAGGTGTTGGACAAAATTTCCATGCTTGAAATTTTTCGACGTATACCAGCGTATGACTCGCACGTTCCGCATACGCTGGCCATAAGTTGTCGGCACGTTACGCGATCGTTGACACACGTTACTTGTACATTACTCATAAGTCGAAACGCGTCAGTGTTCCAGACTCCCTGGTTTTTTTTTTTCTTCTTCTTCGGTATAACGGTGATGTTGACACTTCGATTTCTAGTGCGGTTATAATATAATATAATTAATAGGCTGCCACTCAACGATTTAAATCATAACCGCACTAGAAATCGAAGTGTCAACATCACTGTCATATCGAAGAAAAAAAAAACTAAGGAGCCTGGAACACTGACGCTAACCTTTACGTCTACGTGTTTCAACTTATGAGTAACGTGTGTCAACGATCGCGTAACGTGCCTACAACTTATGGCCAGCGGATGCCGAACGTGTGTCATACGCCGAGTACATCAAGAAATTTTCAACATGCTGAAAATTTCTCGGCGTATGACGACGTATGCCATCGTACTACGACATATGCCAGTGTGCTCTTAACGTATACAAAACTTACCCATAACGTATTCGACGTGTGCCAGCTTGGTTCGGCATATTTTTCATACGCTGGCTAAAACGTCAAGGTGTGACAGCGGCTTCACACTTCGATGTGTAGTGCGGTTATGATTTAAATCGTCGAGCCGCAGCCTATTAATAGCCTACGCCACGTGATCGTCGGCGATACGCTGCCGCACGCTATGCATAAGTTAGACTATCGTTGGGCATAGGTTGTGAACGCCGACAACACGCTCAGCAATCGTTGGTATAAGTTATCTATATGTGATAGTAACGTACACAGAATGTTTCAAATACGTTATGCATACGTCCAACACGTTAAAACTTTAAAAAAAACATTAATAGTTCAGCGTACGCCAGCATTTTACATACATTTTGATACCTTGCCATACGCTGGCGAAAACGTCAAGGTGTGACAGGGCCCTAACACTCATCTTGTGTTGATTATAATTACTATGACTATTCCTTTTGCATGTATAATGGTGTTCCTCCCACAAGTCTTGTGCTTTTTGGGATGACGCCATCAATTCAATGCAAAAATTTGTAAATTTGATTTCATATTATTTTGCGGAAAAGAAAATTTTTTTTTGACATTGGTTGATGTAGTATATAACTGAATAATTATTAATTAGTCTTCAGAAGTAATGACTTACCAGTCTTACTGGCACTGTAGACGTTCTCGATAGGAAATACCTCTCCCAGACCGTATAGAAGCAGCTTCGAGATTGCTGGCACCAACTGTGTTGTTGTTACGAGCACGTTGGCACTGCTGCCCCTGCCGGGCACGTACAGCTACCTGGTACCACAGAGTCTATCTTGAAATCAAACATGAAGTGCACACTGTCAATGCTGTTCAACAACTAGCCGCAAGTATTGAGCTATCATCCATCTTGAGTTATATTGAAACATTGCAAGAGCACTCTCTGTGCAACGTTATCAGGGTCTTGCCATGGGGCGTCACCTGGAGTGAACAATGGAGAGAGACTTGAGAGCAATGGTGAGCCAGGATTCTGTCAGAGTCTCAATCTCGGCACGCAGCTGGAGCCACAGTTCAGTTTTACCTGGAGAGAGCAAGTCTGAGAAAGAGTTTCATAAATTTAGATTAAAATGGAACACACACCTGTATGCATTCTCGGTGGAACAATCTAATTACCATGTAATTCATGAAGATATTCTATGACTGAGCCAAGAAATCATAAGAAAATGAAAGGAAACTAATTCACAGCACAAAAGATCACTTGACCCATCAATTCTGGTTTACATTTCAATCTCAACACTTTTTCATCAAAGGTCCAAGCAATGCAAGGTGATGAGTTTACCGGCCAGATTGTTGCCATACATGGTGTAAATCTCCTTGACACGTCTGTAGCGGAATGCCAGCTTCCGCATCCAGTCAACTCCACCACGCACACCCGTGGCCAAGCACATACCTCCACCCATGGCAGATGGAAAACCATCCGCAGCGAAATTGTACAAACTGCTCACAATGCAAGATAACTTAGAAATGCAATTTCTCAGGCATGTGAATGGCTAAAAAAAATCCTAAAATTGTTGCCTTTTTTTTCAGCCTTAATATATCCTTTCATGGTTCAAGTTTGACTTGACAAGAAATCATCACGAAACTACACCACCATTCATCTGAGAATTTTGAAATAACTTGGTGCTTTCATTGAACAGAAGTTTTGACAGGTTGCAATGTATTGTACCAATAGGTATCCTGACATTTTATTTTGCCAATAAAGTATGCAAAATTGGGAAAACAATACAGCAAAAAAGAAAACAATTTTGAGATTATTACAGCAGGATGTAGCTGAAAGCAACACAAAAATTCCCTAACCTTTGAAAATGATGATGGTGAATTGTTCATTAACAAAGTGAAGAATCTATCCTTATGGATGGGTTAATTCCCTCAGAATTGGGGTATTTTTCAGATGAGTTGTAATAATCCTCCCATGGGAGCAGCACTGTGCCGTACATTTTAAATACATAGAGAGATGATTCACTGCTCCATCCTCTTTGTTACACCAATTGCCACTGATTTACATTTAACCTACGAGCCATCCAGAGCAATGGGGTTTAGCCATGATACTGTCTCCAAAAGGAATATATTTGAAAAAGACATTGTGAAATATTTCAGAGTCGATTAGACCACTGGCTTTAAATGCAATTCGATGTAGTAAGCGGTTTATGCCCCCTCCAAATTATCAAATGTTCCCCCCTCCATCCTGAACCCCAAGGACGATGAATTTTATCAAATGCCTAAAAGCTTCCCGAGCTTTTAGAATGAGTTTACATCTCATTCCATAAAAGCAGTTAAGGTCTGCGTAGGAGTCAAACAAAACAAACACACAAACAGCCTATATATATATATATATATACATACATATATATATATACATATATATACATATATATACATATATATACATACATATACATACATATATATACATACATATACATATACATACATATATATATATATGTATATATATATATATATATATATATATATATATGTATATATATATATTGTTGTGGGCCGGGCACCGGTAACGAGAATGACCACTCGGTGGGGAAAGTTACGTCGATTCCCACCGGACTCCCTGGAATTGTAGGCCGTCACTCACGGATAATCCCATGATGCGGCAGGTCGCTTAACTGATCGTGGACGCCAATACCTCCACCGCGTAGCGTAGGGTATTTTTCTGTACAACCAATTTACCTCATTAACCACGCGGTGTCGTCTCCCGGGGAACCACGAACCAGGCAAGACCGGGGTACGTCTTGCCCGAACCGGATCACTCTACCAACTACCTTTCCAGTTCGGGTGCAGCCGAACAGAACTACCAAGGATGTACCGGCTCGGATGAACAGATTATCAGGGATAAAGACCCGGCTAACCTCAGATCCGAACCATGCTGGACCAATGAAGGAAAAGACGAAAACGAACTGGGAACATTTCGACAATAATTTATTTACAATAAAGCGCGGAAAGTTATGTGGTACAGCTAACAGGTTTATTGGAGTGGTATGCGTGGGAAGATGAGAGAGATGTAGTGCGACAATTTTACAGTAACTTATAAAGCAGACACAGAGAAGACTTGTCACTAGAATAATACAGGCAAGATTCAGAAGGTTTGAATAACTTATACAGTTTCTACTTAATGGACTGGCGTCACACACTCGGACACACATTCGGACAAAATAAACCCAGTTGAATGGCAAAGGACTTTTGCAGCCATGGAGGGATGGAGTTGAGGTCGCAGTTCTCGGTACCTGAGTCGCGTGAGTTCAATATCGTGCCAGTAGGGGAAGGAATGCTCCATGTTGCGGCACCTGTCAATGGTCGTGCGGCTCGGTCCACGGCCGCCTGCATGGAGACCATGTCGGCGAAGGAGCCCGGGTCGAGTAGAGCGGAGTCCGAGGCAGGGATTAGGGCTTCCTCCTTACTTTCGCTACCAGCCGACGAACTCTCACTCAACGCTCCCCACTCCAACGCTCCCTCAACGAACTCTCTCAGCCCCCTAACGCTCCTCAACCGACAAACTGTCTCAGCACACTTCGTAATTTATAGATCTCCCTCAGTGGGGAGGGGCCTTGGTGAAGCTGATGTCACTGTCCGCCTTGATTGGATGTGGTTTCCATGGGTCCGCCCTTTCTGGGCAGGGTTCGTCCATACAGGGAAGCCCACCCACTCCACACGTGCGGACTCGTCAAAAAGGAATTACTGCAAGAGGGATTTGCCGCGGACAGAGAGTCGCCGATTGGGCGAGTAGGCGAACAAGTGTTTGTTCAGCCGATGTGAGAGGAAGGTACTGTGGTTCATAATGGAGGGGATATAAAGATTTATTAATCTAACTAAAAAAACATCGCAACGCACCCCTTTGATTTCCCACTAAACACAAGGAGGGGTTCTATCTACACATATACTTAATGGAATAACTGACTTCGGGACAACGTTCTGTATGTTTGTATGCATACGGTTCTGAGAACTGTAGCAATATATATATATATATATATATATATATATATATATATATATATATATATATATATATATATATATACATATATATACATATATATACATATATATACATATATATATATATATATATTACTGAATCAAACCCTCTACCTTGATGAGGCAGCAGGGCACTTTCATCTATTTGTGACCATTGGCTTTCATCTCAGTCTGCAAAGGCTTGATGACCATATGGATGCCTCCGAGTTTGGAGGTGATGTATTGGTGTAATTTGTAATTTATGCACATGACTTCATCGTCATGTCATAGTCAGCATGCTTCGTTCATTGAATTATATATACATATATATGTATATGTGTATGTGTATAAACAAGCCGGTAGGTGGATATGGGTAGTCGACTACCCAATAGAACCTGACGCGATGGGCCCGTTCCATGGGGAATGACCTGAGGATTAAGCACAAGAAATTCATGATTTTAGCTTCAAGGGTTAATGCTGCAGATTGTTTTTTCGTTAAAATACCCCCACATTTAGAGGTTTTTAGGCCGTTGCTAGGCAACAGAGGCGTCCATAGCAACGGTTCTTTCTCGCGCATAACTAGGAGATACCATGAACCTACCATACCAGTTTCATGTATATCTGACTCAGTCTCTGAGATATAACGAACTTCGTTTTTTTATTGTTTTCGACCAGGGTTCATTCAAAGTCTATCTTCTCCGACAGTTTTCATAGGATCCGGCTGGAAATTTTTGACAATATGGCTGAATATACTGCCCACAGTCGGTCGTGGCCCGATTTTTGATTTTGGAAAAAATTATTTTTTATGATTTTTCAAAAATTTCAGTCCCGTTGCTCGGTAACCAAAGCGGCGTTAGCAACCAGTACCTACGCGGCACAACGAGGTCATAAACTGGTCCAACCACCCAAATTTCATCAATCGAACAACTGAAAGGGGGTCAAAAACCCCCGACAAACACACACACGGACAAGCCGGTAGGTGGACATGGGTAGTCGACTACCCAATAGAACCTGACGCGATGGGCCCGTTCGATGGGGAATGACCTGAGGATTAAGCACAAGAAATTCATGATTTTAGCTTCAAGGGTTAATGCTGCAGATTGTTTTTTCGTTAAAATACCCCCACATTTAGAGGTTTTTCGGCCGTTGCTAGGCAACGGAGGGGTCCATAGCAATGGTTCTCTCACACATAACTAGGACATACCATGCCATGAACCGACCATACCAGTTTCATGTATATCTGACTCATAGTCTTTGAGATAAAACGAACTTCGTTTTTTTATTGTTTTCGACCAGGGTTCATTCAAAGTCTATCTTCTCCGACAGTTTTCATAGGATCCGGCTGGAAATTTTTGACAACATGGCTGAATGTACTGCCCACAGTCGCGAATGGCCCGATTTTTGATTTTCGGAAAAATAAATTTGAGATTTTTTTGAAAATTTCAAAGGTCCGTTGCTCGGCAACGGATGGGTCCATAGCAACGGTTCTCATTTGCACATAACTAGGTCATGGTATGAACCTACCAACCAAGTTTCATCGAAATCGCTATTGTATTCACGGAGCACTGGACCGAGCAGACAGACAGACAAAAAAATTCAAAGTCCCGTTGCTAGGCAACGGTGGTGTCCATATCAACGGTTCTCATTTGCACACAACTCGGTCATGGTATGAACCTACCAACCAAGTTTCATCGAAATCGCCATTGTATTAACTGAAATCGCCATTTTAAATACTAAGGGTAGAACAGATCTCAAAAAAAAAAAATTTTTTTTCGACTCGATCGACTACCCAACAGAGCGACCATGACCAACAAACAAATAAGGGTAGATCAAAAAAAAATATTTTTTTAATCGAAAAAAAAATTTTCGAATTTTTTTATTCGACTCGATATACTACTCAACAGATACATAAATAATAATAAAAATATATATTCATAACCACATTACCTATTCAATAACCCGATTATTACATTACAACAACACCTGCTTATTCAACTGCTCATTGCTTTGGCATACAAAACTCCATGGTGCAACAGCACTGTTTTAAGCAAGTTATCACCATCACCTTTTTCTAATTCCAAATTGCTACTCCAACCGACAAGGGACACTGACTGCATCAGTGACATAGCACCCCCCTCCCCCAAACATATGATGCTATGCAACCCCAGTCATCCATATGATGCAAACAAAGGAAGAACAATAAGTTCCTGTTCATTATAGTGCCAGTAGGGGGCAGTGTATCGTTTGATAATTCGGAGGGGACATAAACCGCTTAACACATCGAATTACATTTAAAGCCAGTGGTCTAATCGACTATTAAATATTTCACATTGTCTTTCTCAAATATATTCCTTTTGGAGACAGTATCATGGCTAAACCCCATTTCTCTGGATGGCTCGTTAGGTGTAAATCAGTGGCAATTGGTGTAACAAAGACGACGGAACAGTGACTAATGATGAGATGTACCACACAAGTATCAACAAACATGTGAAGTGAAATTGATTGTCTCCAGCCAAAACTGGTGTTACAATACCTGAAGGCACTGGAGCACCTTACCTAAGGTCTTGACCATTATCCTCAGAGGCAACATCATCAATGTGCACTTGGTCACAATCCTGCAATGAGAAGAACAAATTATAAATAGTAAACCAATTAAACTCCAATCTGATGGAGCATTTGTTCTTGACAGGAATGTCTATGAATTAAGTTACTGTATATAGGTGATAGCCAAATGCTCATGTCGCCATATAATTGACATCACGCAATGAAAAGTTCATTCGACTTGGATATTTCAATGATCATGTTGGGCATGATTATGTAGCCTGGAATAAGGTCAATGGTTACAATAAGGTCATTGGCCACAATGGGTTGTCTTCCGGTTCTGGGTTTTGAGCGTCGGCAGGTTCTCTCAGGGGTCTCTGCCGTCTTTTTCAAAGTTAAGTTTCTGGTTGTTATATGTGAAGTTTTAACTGTTTATTTTCTCACCCACACACATCTGTGTGTTCGAGCTAGGTTTTGTTTCAAAAATCGTGCTATTTGTTAGTTTTCGTCGACCTTGTCTTAACGGGTCCCTTGAGGCCTACCCATCCTTCCTCCTCGGTGTACGACCGTTTTATTTGTATTCTCTCCCGATTACCTTCAATTCCTATTTTCGCAACTTTCCAAACGTCCCCCATCCCTCCCAACGAAACATTTTGTTTATCTCAAATGAAAAAAAATATTTCTACAACCGTTCCATTACCTAATCTGATGAAAACTCTCTCTCAAAAAAAGAAAAAATAATAATAACTAGCCGAAACCCCATCACAGACGGATTCCGTTCCATGAGCACAATATGACAACCAGTGGCGGCTCTTGTAAGAGCCGGATCCCAGTCGATGTACTCCATGGCCTTACCTAATGAGGCCTACAAAACGTCCTTGTACACAACATTTTTGGTGTACACTACTCCTTGTGAAGAAGTCCCCTGATTTGTGCACGTGTCTACTTTGACGTACACCGTATCAAAACTTCTCAGGTCACAGTACCGAGAAAAACGTGACGCGACCGCGAGGAGGAGCACAAAATTGGTCCTTCAGTATTAATATATAGATAATAGTAATAAACACGATCTCTTAAAATGCTTTCTCTTTCACACGTGTGGTACTCATTATTGTATCATAATTCATGACTTCTATTTCAACAGACTGCTCCAAATTAATTTGATCTATCCTGCTGCATGTCATTTTTGGCCCGATCTCCCAATGGTGAAGACTCACTCAAAAAATTCTCAGATCCAGATCCAGATCGACCTTTCCTTCATTCCTTGTCTAAGAAATCCAACTGTTACAGCACTTCTTCTCTCCATTCTCTTAATTTGCCTTTATTGCATCCATCAAGAAATGTCTTTAATTGCATTTCTGACCTAAAAATTCTAAAAAAAAACAGTTTGCTACGAGTGTTCACTTTTCATCAACCATTCTTTTTTCCAACTTCAGTTGCAATTCACCCCTCTCACCCCTCCCTCTCAAAGCAACCATCACACTCTTCTCCCTCCAAGCTTCCCTTTCACCTTTCTTAAAAACTCCCCCCCTCACCTTTCTCTCTCAACTCTCCCCACTCACCCTTCTCCCACCATTCACCCCCCTCACTCACCCTTCTTAAAGTTGCCCCTCCTAACATCCAGAAAGCTGCCTCCTTT
>BROF01003033.1:9042-19637 GCA_024346535.1 Eptatretus burgeri | reverse complement strand
TATATATATATATGAATGCAACTGGTCTGCATGGTGTTTCTTGGCAGTTCGACACAACTGCAAGGCAAACTCAGTGGCCAAAAGGGAAGTGAAACTCAAATCTGCAAGGGTGATGATGTTCCTAAAGTAGAAGCACAACCTTCTCAAACAAAGTGTGACCCTCTCTCACAGCCACTGCTTTCATCCTCCATCCAGCGGTGAGTGACTCATTTGACCAAAATTGCCATCTCAGCGCACGATGAGCCGAAATGCCATCTTAATAACCAGTTTCTCCACACACCTCCTGTGGTGATGTTAACTGCTGTTTTAACAGACCTGATCATTCCGCACGTGGCGTCTTGCTCTTCAGGGTGCATCCTCTTTATCACTTTGCTGATGACTCCACCCTCTGCCATACCATCTGTCATCCCTCAGATGGGCAAGCAGCAGCCTCTTCACTCTCTGCAGATCTGGATAAAATCACAAGCTGGTCCAATACGTGGAACATGTCTTTCAATCCCGATAAATCTCAAACTCTCACGATGTCTCTCCAAAAGGACCATATGGACCCCCCCCCCCATCTACTTTCTTAACAATCCTCTGGAAGAAGTCCTTTCATTCAAGCTTATGGGTCTCACTGTCTGCCATGATCTTTCCTGGGAAAGCCACATTTCCAACCTGGCCTCCAAAACCAGTCGCCGACTGGGCATCCTCCATCGCGCAAAGTCCATCCTCGGCACACTTGAGCTCCTGAGCACATACAAAGCTTTCATCTGCAGCGTGATGAAGTAGTGCTCTCACCTCTCACCTTTCTTGGCTTCATGCTGTGGAAACCAAGGAATTTAGTAGTATTGGTATCTCCCGTGATGTGGCTGAGTCATTTGGGTCTCTCACTCTCTCACTGCAGATAGGTCGGTGGTCTGTCTTCTACCATCTCTTCTCCGGACTTGCTCCTCCCCCCCTCTGACTGTGATCTGTCCCCCCCCACCCCATATTTCTGCAGGGCGCTAAAGGTCCCCCAGCGACCCCCTTCTGTTAAAACTACCAAAATCAAGAATCACTGCTCACCTTCACTCTTTCATTCCTCTTTTTCCCACCTTTGGAACAAACTTCCACACTCTCTTCAATCCTACTCTTCCCTCGAGGTTCTTAAAAACAGCTGTTCACCACCATCTCTTATCTACCCCATCCCAAACCATGATATTTTCGACCCATATTAATCCACCCTAAACCAACCTTCAAATTCACTGCTTTCCTTCTTGAAAGTTCCTGTCGTGTAAGGACCTGAAAGTCCCTGTCGTGCCCATCTTATTTACCACATGTACCCTGCCCCATCCCTCTCCCTTCCACATCTTGTAATGTCTGTTCTCCACTGTTTAGTGCTTCCCTCTCCCACCCCTCTTGTCTTCTGCTCCCCTTGTTATACAGTACGTTATGTGTGTTCGCTCTCATGAGCCTTGACATTATATATTTAATTTAAAACAAAGGCTCTTGCTTTTGAAAAAACCCATTTCAACAGATACATAGGAAAAGGCTATTAAAAACACATATCTGGAGGTTGTGGGTTTGGGGGGGGGGAACAAACAAGAATGTCAGGGACATGACTATCTCTCTGTACATTTTAGCGGCACATAGCTAACCTCACAATTAATTATGTCATGCTTATTCTAAACGAATATTAAGGAGATAACTGCACTATACGAAGCAGGTTTACACCACGAAGAGTCATCCCCACAACACTACCCCAACCTTCCTCTTTCAGCCTCTCCTGAGGCTGTACTCAGAAAGGGGGAGTAGCATTGGGACCTGATCCCACTTACCATACAGTACAACTCCACTCCCTATGCTGCACCTGCATGTGCAAAAATGTTAAACAGTTCAGTTCTTATGCAAATGTGTCACTCCACAAAGGCGACTCATTCACTCACTATGCACATATTTAAACGACTGCATCCAAATGCAATTTAAACATGTGGTTGGGAAAGGGGGGATACACCAGGAGGGCCTAGTCTTCTTCTTTCTCTAAAGAGTCTACGAAGTCTATAAAGTCTCTGGTCCCTCCTATTGAGTATAAGACCCCTTCACCAACACTGTCTATTAGGGCTCTGGGTCCCAGCACACCAAATGTCTTCAGTGACTGCAGGGTCTTTCAGCATCTGGTGTTTACCAATGGCCCATATGGCCTCTCCACACTGGAGTTCTTGAAATGGCCTGGAGGGACCATAAAAAAATTGCACAAAGGCCCACATGGCCATTCAATGAATCGAAGTCTTTGGCCCATATGGCCCATAATCAAAATCGCACAAGGTGTCTTCATGGCCTTTATAGCTCATAAGAAAATGGCAATGCAGCAGGTAAGCAAATATAGCACAGAAGGTATGGTTCAACTCCCTTGGTTTGCCCTTTGACAAAACTGGCAGGCAAGGGGGTAATGGTGACTGAACAGGCAGGTAAGTGACTGCAGATGGTATGGCTGGCAGCAGATATTCTGGTGACAAGAGTGTGTGATGGCAACAGGAAGGGCAGCTGGCTTTAGCCATAACCTATCCTATTCCTACCTGCCCCACTAATCCCTCCACTCTATACCCTACCTCCTGTCCCTCAAAATCCCTCTAATCTAAACTAATCTATCCCTCCCAGGGCTCAGTAATCCATTTCAACTAACCCAGCACCTGGGAGGACATTCCTGGTGACCTCAAACTTGTGAGTAAAGCGGCCTGCAGAGATTTGACATACAGAGGCATCGTTAGCCATCCGCATCGATGGTGTGAAGGAGAAAGTATCTCTATTGTCCTAACGTGTAGGTCAGATCAAACAAAATCATTTCCTGATAGCTTTTGAACCCCCCCCCCCACCACTACTATAGTTCTATATAAACAATTTTACCTGTTCTTTCCACACGTTTTGGTCCTTACCCTCATATTTTCCTTCTGTGCCTTCACACAATATCTGGGCTAGGTGGTGTGACTCTCCTTGCAGGCTTCTACCTGCTCTCTGGAGCAGCACCCCTGAGCCGCTGGGGCCACAGCCGAGCTTAGCTTACCTGTTCCTGACCAAATTCTGGAGAAGCCCTCTCGGAATTCCCCTGTGCACTCCTGGCATGTGGAGCCTCGGGTCCACCCCAGGGCACCTGGGCCCACAAATCTGGTCACCCTTCAGGGCAATAGCCTTCTCCGGACCAGTGTGCTCCCAGCGCCCAAGGTGCCCTTCTCCAAATTCCTACACACAATGAGTCACACTCCCAGCCTGTCAATAAACCTTTGCACCTTTGCGAAATAAAAAACTTTTCTCCCATCAAGACCAACATGGGAATGCATCCCGCTCCAACAAAACACAAAACGACCCACAGCAGCGCCTTCTTGCCACACATCGTCACTGTGTCCTGGGTTGTCATAAGTTTTTCACACGAGCCCCACATAGGAATTTATTCCTGTTCATTAAATTTCAAGATGAGATTTATCTCAAATACACATACACACATTCAGGTTCTGCCTAGCAGGCACGTAAGATATCAGCCATTGTAAAGCTTGCAGTGTTATTGTGAGAAATTCCTGAGGTTAATCTGAAGACTCAATAGATCAGTGAGCTGTCACTGCATTCACGATGAGGTCCTTGGGTTTGAGTCCCGGGTTGAGTCAATTTTTCACACGAGCCCCAAGCAGGACTTCATTGCCAATGCAGTATTTGGTCTTTCCGTTTGATTATATACTAGAAGGGATGCCTCGCATTGCCTAACAATGCCAGGTCCTTCCTCACACACCTTCTGCTCAATCCTCACACCCATTATTCTCCCTACTCCTATCCCTTCCCCTCCCTCATCCCACCACTTCCCCTCCCTCCAGACACCCACCCCTCCTCCCCCGATTAGTGGTGGTTGGCTTTGGGGCTTCCCACTCTCTGGGGACGTGTCCAGTGCAAAAATGCAAGTTATTTCCACAATTGACTTGTAATACCCCCTGCCACCACCACCGGGTGGTGCTACACGATATAAATTTACATAGAGAAATTTCATTGACCTTCCATCCTGAATCCCCATGACTACAGATGAAACCAAATTGCCCATGTTCACCAAGAGGTCGAACTTGGTCCATATGCCAAGTTTGGTGGCAATTGGCACAGTAGTTTTGGTGTCACACACACACACACACACACACACACACACACACACACACACACACACACTATCTAATATATGAAGCTCTTTCTAACCACTGACTGACCCATTGACTGATATTAAAGATCGGTACCTTCCAGGTGATGTATAAAGCTGAAATTTTGCGTGCTGATGGACAACGAAGTCGGAACACCAAAATAAATAAATAAATAAATCACAGAATAATTGGACAACATCCACAAATGAAAATATAAATAAATGAAAAACAAAATGCAGGTGAGTGACCTAAGACTATGGGGAAGCATAGTAATTTTGTGTGCCAACGACCATCGAAGCCGGTACACCATAAAAAAAATATCACAGAACCGTTGGACAACATCCATAAATGAAAATATAAATAAATGATAAATCAAATACAGGTGAGTGACCCGAGACAATGTGTAAGTATACTCTGCTATGTGTGTGTGTGTGTGTGTATATATATATATATATATATATATATATATATATATATATATATATATATATTTCAGGTCAGTTGCAGTCTGACAACCTCAAAACTGCCGATTGTATAACACAGTGTCAGCTGCTACGCTGCTAACCACATCAGTCAGCCTCCGTAAGCTTTAGAGTTCAGATGTTGCAGTACATAAGTTAATGTGAAATTAAGTAGACAGGTTGAAAGATTGACAGTGTGGTATTGATGGAGCATAGAAAGATGGGCCAAATACCAAATGGCCTCCTCCTGCATAAAAGTTCCTTGTATATCTTTGTTCAATACTGTACCTACTGGGACCTCCAGCAGGGAAGGAAAACAAAGCATTCAAACAAAATGGCCAATGGAAAGAGGTTATTCATCAGAAGTAGTTGTAATTGGCCCCCGACAGAGATGGGCACATCACTTCAGAGAAAGTTTAACATAAATAGCCATCTGCATGATTGATAAATCTTTTCTGGTGTTGTGTCCTGCAAAAGGTGGGCCCAAGGACAGTGATGATGAATACGGGGCAACTTATACGATTGAACGTGTACCTCGTACAAAAATGATATGCTTTCAAGGAAGACCAATTTCAACTATTAAGATCTATATCATGACGACATCAAAATATATCTTGTGTCCAGACATGACAGGCACTAATCTGAAGAATGGTGCTTTATTATGCCGCATTTGCTGTGGTCCTGCACTGGAATGATGATTCTTTTGGTTTGTTTTGTTTCGATGCTACTGGGCATTAAAGCACCCTTCAAAGTGAACTAATCTGAAACATAAACAATTGGTACTTTCAACAATATACATACAGTATTATGTAAAAAGAAAACGTGACATTTTCAACCCCAACCCCTCTTCTTCAAATTGAATGTCAGACGCCTCCTTCCAACTCCTAACTCACATTTCCCCCGAGACTCCTTTTCCATTTCCATATTCTACAGATCTAAAACTCCAATACCCTCTTCCTTTCCAGTTCTCAAATATATTATTGTCCACTTATTCCCACCCCACCCCTCTCCACCTTCACTGTATTCACTTGCATGCAATGCAATTCATGAACAGGTTAGTTAAAGTGAGTTGATTGCTGTTTCTATTGTTACAGAAGTTTTGGGGCATATTTGTTAAGCTGTGCTTTCTCCTTGTCATCCTTACATCCTAATCCTCCTCCTCTGACCTGTGGAGTCTGACATCATTTTTCCTAATTTAAACGTGCCTTCACTATCCTGCCTCTTTGCTGGCATGGCTAAATTGAAACTTCCACCTGGAATGAAGTGAATGGAACATGGTTAACGACTTCCCTTGCCCAATCCCAGTATAAATATAATCAGGAATTGATAGCCTCACGGTTGTTGTAATCCCAGTATAAATGATTCATCATAGAACCCCATTGCCACTCCACACATTTCCGTCCACCGAGAGCAAATATGATTAATCGAGTTGTCCTTTATGAGGCCTCTAATGAACAGTTTGGGGAGGATAGATTGTTTTGTGTCTGTAATGCAGCTGAAACATGAGTACACAAGATTTGAGAGTCCACGCGGATTGCACATAAATGTGTTTCAGACCACGAGATAGGAATTTAGCAATGAAAGTGAAAATAGGGTGAGGTTTGGAATCAGGTGGCAAATGATTTATGTTACTGATGTTGGCTGGGGAAAGGACTATAGCACCAGTGGAGAACAACAAAACCTTGGAGGATCACAAATTGACTACATTGGAAACAAATAGCCAGTGGTAAAGCATGCATTGTGTGGCCTAACATCGTGCCTAAGGCATGATTTTCTGAGTTGGACAGTGGTTGAGCAGAAGCAGTTGCCAGCTTCTGTACAAATCAAACCTGTCAACGTTTAATCATGCTTCTTTCAAAGCCATACTCAAGACCCACCCCACCCCCTGCTCCTCCCCCCCACCTTTCCCCCTCCCTTACAAGTGCATATTTCATTGAGAAAGACAGAACATGGCAGAAGAAACAAAGCAGGACTTTTTCAAAACTTTCTCAAACAATAGCCAGAATGATGCCAGGCTCTCTAAATACAGTTTCCTCAACTGTATCATTATAAAACCTGCAATTAATTTACAATGATTAATTATCAATCATGCTTAAAAAAAATTAGGCTCTCTAATTTTCAGTAGCTCAAACTATGGATCACCAGAAACACCTTCCAAGATGGACAAAGACACAGTCAGCAACCCAAACTATTACAGAATGGGCCTGTTAATGGGTTGGACAACCTGTGATCTCATCTTGTTCCTGCCAATATTCCATTTAAAATATTCCAATATCTCTGAAACAGCAATCAACATTCCATTTAAAATGGAATGAATTAAAAAATTTTGTCACCGATCTACACAAAACACACCATAACGAAAGTGAAAACATGTTTGAAGAAATTTTTATGAATTAATTAAAAATTAAGAGTTGAAATGTCTTGCATCAACAAGTATTCAACCCCATGAGTCAATACTTTGTGGAAGCGCTTTTGGCAGCGATTACATCTTCAAGTCTGCGTGGGTTTGTGTGTACAGCTTTGCACATCTGGATTTGAGGATTTTCTCCCATTCTTCCTTGCAAATTTGATCAAGCTTTGTCAAGTTGGATGGGGAGCGTCAGTGATCAGAACTCTTCAAATCTTTCCACAGATTCTCAATGGGATTCAAGTCTGGGCTTTGGGCTCACCTCCCTAACCAAAGTCCTTCTTACCTAGTTGCTCAGTTTGGTCAGATAGTCAGGACTAGGAAGAGTCTGGGTCATTCCATATTCTTTTCATTTCCTAATGTTGGAGCTCACTGTGCTCTTTGGAACTTTAAACACTCTAGAAATTGTTTTATACCCTTCCCCTAGATCTAGGCCTCCTCACAATTCTATCTCAAAGCTCTATGGACAAGTTCCTTGGACTTCAGGGCAGAGTTTCTGCTCTGACATGCACTGTCAACTGTGGGAGTTCATATAGAAAGAGGCGTGTTTCTTTCTAAATCTTGTCCATTCAATTGAATTGACCATAGGTTGACTCCAATCAAGTTATTGAAACATCTCAAGAATCATCAAAGGGAATTGGATGAACCTGAGCTCAATTTGGAGTGTCGTAGCAAAGGGGTTGAACATTTATTGATGCATGACATTTCAGCTTTTCAATTTAATTTATTTGTAAAAATTTCTAAAAACATGTTTTCACTTTGTCATTATGGGGTATTTTGTGTAGATCAGTGACAAAAAAATTACATTTAATCCATTTTAACTTCAGGCTGTAACACAACAAAATGTGACAAAAGTCTAGGGGTGTGAATACTTTCTGAAGGCACTGTACTACACCCTCTCATATGCCATGCCCACTTCCCAGGGGCGATGCTTCACAGCTCTGATTAGATATACCACTCTATAGAACTTGTCCAATTACTGCAAAAGTGGAGGTTCTTGGAAGTATTATAAAGTTGATTTGTGTTCTCCAGTGTTCAAGTATATAATTCAATTTACGCAAAGGTTTAAACAGGTTTAAAGGTGTATAAATAAATAAGTTCAAGGTTTTAACTCCATTTTACCCAGTGTCTATTCCACCACCCCATCTAACATGTTAAATTAGTTATTTGTGCTTGTTGTTTGTGTCCTTTATAACTTCCTTAAAAACAGTAAGTTTCCTGTTTAGAATGACTTTCAATCTTGTTTGACTGCCAGGCAGGTAGACAAGAGTAAAAATATTATCTCACTCCTCTCTGCACACACGTGTGATCAGGACAAATTCAGAGCCAAAGTACAGTGAAACGACAAACTTGTCTTCCTACTCATGGTCTGATTCATGTTCAAAATATAACATTCGATTTAAATTAGTTGTTCCTCGATCATAAACTGACAATAATAAACTGAAGACAGAAAGATGGATGGGCGGATATGAACCAATTGCTTAACCACACTTTTCGCTTCACGTGTGTGGGGTAATAATGATAATTGTGAGTGGAGGTGCACGACAGTTGCCATTCAAGACAGACCAACCTCAAGATCGTTAAAGAAGAGGTGGGTGTCGGCTAGGTTGAAAATCATTTTCTCCATCCGTAGTCCAAGAGCCACAGCCACCGTGTGGTCCTGCAAAGAGAGGGGAGGTTAAGTATTTGAAATTTCCCACAAAGTAGTCAATAAAACTAACAGGAATAGAACTAGTAACTATGTACAAAGACAGGACTTGACATTTGCTATTTACAATCAAACTTATTGAGGCAAACATGAGCCTTTTGGACAGTGTTTGAAAGTTTGGGGTTCATGCTTCATAAAGTAAGGTGATGTTAATCAGTTGTGTGATAGAGTAGATGCAAGTTCAAAAAAACATATCAAAAGCACAGGTTAATGTTAATGAATGTTGAGTTCTTGGCTTAAAGTCAGAAAATTTATTAGGATCAGTGAATATAATGAAAGTAACACCAAAGGGCATATTTTGGAGGTAAAGGACATGTGCGTATAGTGGGTTCAGATTCAATTGATTAAAGATTTGCACTTGAAGCTTCGGTCAACTGAGTTACTCTCAGAAGAACCACCTTGCCGCTATATTGAATTTTTGGAAAGAACCCAACCGGCTCACTAATAATTTTCAGGGAGGTCATAATCTGGTCTGCACATGGTACCAGTTTGCATTTTGTGGTTGACACTTAAATGCCTTAAGGAATTCAGAACGGACACTAAAATACTGCCAATAAAGGTGATAAAACATCTACGAAGGTAATATAATATCTATAAAGCCAACACAGGGGCAGTAAAATATTCATAAAGTCGGGTCCGTACCTGATCGCGATTGGTTGTGCAAGTTGGCCGCGTGCAATTGAATGTGACTGGATGTTTCACTGTCACTCTGTCATCAGTGTTCAGATGTATAAATCAACTAGCAAGGTACCTGTGCTATGCATAGAAGGGGCTGAACAGCTGGTTCGTGAAGGACTTAGGCAAAAAATGGCAAAACTACAAATGCCGAATCCGCGAATGTCACCGGTGGAACCCCTCACATAATCTCCTCATTCTGCTTTAAACTCGATCTCTCTATATTTTCATTCAAACAGCATCATTCTAATCACAAATTAATACTATACCATTAATATAACAAAATACAATATTACAAACACTCGTGATGTGAACTAAGAATTTCAATGATGTCATGGCAAATCTGCAAATGCCGAATTTGCGAATGTCATGGGTGGAAACCCTCACATAATTTCCTCATTGTGGTTGTTGTGTCCCTGGAAAATTCCAACCTGCAAATATTAAAGTTATTCCATCAACAGACAGGTGCACACACAGGTTTCAGGCTCTGTATCGACGACCACTTCTTTAACGGCTCCGATTATACCCACCTACTTGTGCAGTTGGCCGTGGGGGAAGTTTTTGAACAATCTTTCACAAACTGGCTGGCCAGGCCTGCCATCGACTGGAAGTTGCAGCAATTTGTGATTTCTTCAGGGTGTTGGCAATAACTCGCCTTCTCATTATGAAAGACGCCTTTGGATCTTTAACATCCACCATCCGGTGAGAGCAGATGTGACCGCCAGTCGAACGTCCATCCGAGGGATGGCGCACTTTGTACTACAACGTCCAGCCTGCGAATCACCAACTCGAATGTTTGTAGTCGGGCCGGGAATCAAACTCAAAATAGACGCTCAAAGGCAAGTGCACTACATCAAGCTCTGCATGACCCTATTAAATCGCTAATAGGCAAGTGGCCAAATGAGGTTTTGGGTGGCATACCCCTACCCAAGGTAGAACAAGTCACAACCTATTTTTTCTTGAAGAGGAATGTTTGGGGAGTTAGAAAATCATGGTTGTGAACCTGAGATCATTGCACAACATTTTGAAAATCACGTTTACATATGTACCACTGCAGACTGCAAAAATGGATTTAATCGCCACAGATTTTGGCTCATATTGGTTCATATATTTGTTAATACTGGTGCTACAAACACAAATTTGATACCAAAATGTGAGGAATGATGATATATATATATATATATACATATATACATATATACATATATACATAT